>JAMQCK010001194.1:0-10928 GCA_024196135.1 Pleurotus ostreatus/Saccharomyces cerevisiae fusant | reverse complement strand
GGGGCGCTTTTCCGCCTCCAGTGTAGGTCTACTGCGTTTGACCAAGGTTTGACTGACCAGGTAGAGGACCTTGGCGTCTATATTTGCGTCAGGTACGACTACAGATGTGCATCGCCCTCGCTACTGGTTAACCGTCTTGAAACATATATAGTCACTGACCTTCAACTCGCTGATCCGCTCAATCTCTTCACATCCACGTTCTCTCAATGGCAGCACCAACCGGCCCCTATGTTCGCGAGGCCAAGCTTCCCGAAGAGTTTCGCGAGCTTGGCCTCGTCGCAGCACGCGCCTTTGCGTCGCACCCTTTGAAGAACTACTTCTCGCACCAGAAGACCGCCATCCACCTCCAAGAAGGGAAGCGAAAGGAGAAGAGCCTCCGCCAGCTCGCGAACTTCGAGGAGAGCATACTTCTCTATGTGAAGCTCTTGGGCGGACGCATCATGGTGGTCGCTGTGCCGGAGGAGGATGGGAAGGAGCGGCTGGCGGCGTGCGCGGCGTGGACGCCACCTGGCGCGTCGGAGAAGGAGAGTCTTATGGTCATCATACGCGCGAAGTACCATCGGACGGTGCGCGCATGGGGAATGGTTGCGCTGAAGGTTAGATCTCGATGACTTCTTTCGGCTTTCGACCTATTGACTCGCTTGGCAGAGGATCGTGGGGGTGTTCACGCCAGTTCAGGAGAAGCAGAGGGAGAAAGCGGCAGAGAAATATGGGATCAAGAATAACGATTACTGGTATCTTGAACTGCTCTTCACGAATCCCGACGATGAGGGGCGTGGTAAGTACAATTTCACTGTTAAGCGCTGTCCAGAACTAACCGTTATTCCAGGGCACTGTGGAAAGCTATTGAGGGAGTTCGAGGCGTACGAGCCGACCAAGCTACTGATGCTGAACGCCGCCTCAGAGCGGTCCATCGCCATCTACCATCATTACGGCTGGAAGGTACGTGCCCAAATCGGATCGTGCTTCAGTACGGCTGAATACGCCTCAGACGTTCGACCAGCATATGCTGGGTGTTGGCAAGGTTGCCGAAGATGGTACTGCTGCAAAGGGAGAGAAGGCGAAGGGAGTGCTTCTTGAACTTATGGTGAAGGTGAGGGATACACCTCAGGTCTGTGCCCCTTGCGTGTGCTGATTACGAGTGTTAGGAGCCTGCAAAGGCATAGAAGGGCCTTGTTCGCACTACGGAAATACCCTATATTTGTCTATCATTACTCACTTCTTTCTACGCACCTCCTACAAACCATAATACCCGTTACGGAAATTAGATCGCCAAACGATGTTGTGGGCGTATCCACTTCCTAGCACGTGCGCGCGAATGGTCGGGCCGGATTTAGCAGTTCGGAACTCTCTTGTCCTCGACCTTCAATCATCATCGTGAGCTTCGGAATTCGGGCCATTTCCCTCTGATTCGACCGACCATGGCTGCGTCTCTGCGTGCTCTGGCTGTCCATGAAGCTGAAGGGTCAAGATCACGAGCGTATCCCCTCTCGGAATTCATTCCGATTACGAGACCCAAGGGATACCCAGGCCAGGAAAGGCCTGCAACGAATTGGAACGTTTGACTCAGAAACAGTCAAGTTTGAGAACAGCGCGCTTGACACCGCCCCTCATCACCATTCATTGACGCTCAACCGACACGGGTTCGGAACGCCATTTACTGCGCCTTGCGGATCGCAGCTGCTGCTCTTGCATATAAACGCGACGAAAACCCGGGTTTTCTGACCATTCTCTGACCCCTAGCTCCTTTGTTCGACATGGCGAAAGATGCTCCCGCCGGCGCCTACATCCGCGAAGCCAAGCTCCCCGAGGAGCTCGTGCAACTGGGCAGAATAGGCGCCCGCGCCTTCGCCTCGCACCCTGCGAAGAATTACTTCTCGCATCAGACCACCGCAATGCACCTCCAGGAGGGTGAGAAGAAGGCGAAGAGCCTGCGCCGACTGGCTCACTTTGAGGAGAGCACCCTGCGCTCGGTCATGCTCATTCGCGGCCGCATCATGGTCGTCGCCGTGCCAGAGGCCGACGGCACAGAGCGGATCGCGGCGTGCGCCGCCTGGATCACGCCGGAGTCAGCTGAGTTCGACAGCCCCTGGGTGTTCGTCAGGGCGAAGTTCCATCGCGCCCTTCTTGCGTGGGGTATCACTACGCTCAAGGTAAGAAGGGACGCTTCACGCGAGGTACTTTTGTTTGACGTCCTTTTTAGAGGATTACGGAGGAATATCTCCCAGGCATGACGAAGCGCAGGGCCGCGGAACTTGAGAGGCAAGGCATCAAGAACAACGACTACTGGCACCTTGAGCTGCTGTTCACGAACCCGGACGACGAGGGCCACGGTGAGCGAAGTTGATTTACGCCCGAAAGCAAGCTGACATTGCCGCCAGGCTACTGCGGAAAGCTCCTGAGGGAGCAGGAGGCGCACGACCCAACCAGGTTGTTCACCCTTGATGCCTCATCAGAGCGTTCAATTGGGATTTACCATCATTATGGATGGGTGGTAAGTGCGAACAACACTCGAGGGACATTCGATGTTGACACGGTCGCCAGACGTACGACAAGTTCAGGCTAGGCGAAGGCAAGGCTGCCGAAGATGGCACGACAGCTAAGGGGGAGAAAGCCAAGGGTGTCCCCGTCGAGCTGATGTATAGGGTGAAAACATTACGGCCATCAGGTTTTCCTCCATGCTTACGCCCTTATAGAAGCCCACGAAGCCTGAAGTGGCTGCATGAAGGGCTCGCACATCGTCGCGCTTTTGTTTGCCTTTAGAGGCATTTTGGATATTCTTTTCGCTGGCTTGTTGGGGTCGGTCGAGCAACGTACAGATTCATTCTTGTAGATGGTCGGATGATGTTATTGGGCCATGCCCTATAATGCAATTATACGAGTATATCATACAAGGTTTGCCAACATGCTTCATGAGAACGCCCCCTCCCCAGACTCCTTCCTCAATCTCCGCTCTATCCTACCCACCGCTTCCTTCCGCCTCTCATCGTATCCCTTTCTGGCATACCCAACGCGTGCGAGCTTCGCCGCGAGCAGACACCGTTCCCTCTCTCGCTTATTTCTCTCGTTCGTCCCGACCTGCTCCTCACTAGGAATCGGTACGAGCCCTGGGTGCGCCGCGTTCGCTAACTCGCTATGCGCCAGTTTCGCTAACCCGGGGTGCGCCGGCTTCGCCCTCAAAGGGCTAGCCGTCGCATGCCTACGAGGCGTCGGCGATGTCGGCTCGTTGGGACCTCGACTGCGTTCGGCTAGCGGCGTCCTGCGTTCATTAAGTAGCGTCCCGGCCACAGGCGGTCTCTTCGACAGGGGCGAAGTGCACAACTCCCGCCGTCCAGGCATGCGATACCGTGCCTCCGACCGCGGAGACACTGTAAGCACGCGGTACGTGCCGAAGGCAGATGGCAAACGGGCACGTTGTGGTGTCGACGTCGAAGGACTTTTCGTCGCCGAGCGCAGGCGGCGGCTCGATACAGGAGACACAACCTCGGCTTTGACGGTGAGCGCTTCAGTGTCGGCGTTTAGTGGTAGTCCGTAGCTGGTGATAGGTCGGAGGACGGGCGCATCGACTGCTCTCCGTTTCGAAGCTGGGGAGGGCGTTTGCTGGGCAAGCTCTGCCAGCTTGCGCTTCGCGTGACTCGACGGGGTACGTGGTGGTCGCATAGGCGAGCTGACCGGCGTCATCCGGTCCGCCATCTCTCCGCCTCGAGCAGGCCCGATGTCCCACGCCCCATCCACGCCGACACCTTCACGAGGTTTGGTTGGACTAGGTAAGGGCCTGGACGGACTAGAGAACACAAGGGACGCCTTCGCAGGGCTGGAAGGAATAGCAGAGGACTTCGACGCCGGCGACGACGACAGCATAGCCTGCGACCGCGTCATTCCGGCCTGCTTCCAGAACAGCTTGTGCATCGTCCTCTCGCCCTCTTCGTCGTCCTCGGTCTCCTCGTCGCTTTCGAGGACGCGCGCGGGTTGCTTGCCGAGTGCGCGAGTTGACAGACCGGGCACAGGCGGAGCACCCTGAGCGCCTGCCTTCGCGGCGTCTGATTTCGCAGGCGTTGAGGCGCTGGCTTTGGTGATGGCTGTCAAGTCCAGCGGTTTGCCGGTCAGCAGCCGGTCGACGACCATGATTTCCTCGTCGGTCAGATATTCCGCCAGCACGCCTATGCGCTTGCGCAAATGACCATCCCTCGCCCAGCGCGCGGCCGCGTCGTCCGCGCCGGCGCCGACAAGGTTCTTCAAAGCGGCGTCGCCTTCCTCGTCGTCGATGCGCTCCATGGCGTCTAGCTTGACGCGCGGATCCGCGGTGAGGGGAAGAGGATCGGACGGCGGCGCAGCGAGACAGTCAACAAACATGCGGTCGATGCAGAACCAGTCGAGGCCGTGAAGGTCAGGCGTGAGGGTATTCGGGACGACGCGCCGAGGGCGGAAGAGCTTGA
This sequence comes from Pleurotus ostreatus/Saccharomyces cerevisiae fusant, assembly GCA_024196135.1. Lineage (NCBI taxonomy): Eukaryota > Fungi > Pleurotus ostreatus/Saccharomyces cerevisiae fusant. Next base: position 6,492 of record JAMQCK010001194.1, on the reverse strand, counting down.
CGAAGGCGCGCAGCTCGGGCAGGGGAGAGTGACGAGAGAGGGGGACAAGCTGAAGATATGGGTAAGCGGAAGTTCTGTACGCAAATGAATGAACGAGAATGAGAGAGATGTTAGCACTCACCAAAACACTCGGAGCTTCCCCCTTCTCCAACAGCGCTTTATGCTCCGTCAGATATTCATCCCACTTCTCCTCATCCATGCTGACAGGATTGACGTAGACGACGCGCTTTCCCAGCCGGCTGATCACCTTGCGCGGCTTTCCGACCTCGTCGTCCACGGCGACATGGTCGCAGCGGTCAAATCGCTCGCAGGCGTGAAAGCGCGACGCAGCTGGGTCTGAAGTAGCAATTCGTCGCAGGAAGGGATCGCTGAGGCACTTGAAGATGCCGTGCTTGTAGCGGTCAAGGTGGATCTGGGTAAATTGTGAAGATGAAAAAAGAGAAGTAGAGGAAGAGGGCTTACCGGTGTATTGAATGCTCGCGCAATGGCTTTCAGTATATCCTCGTAGCCCCACGTCCAGGAGTTGATGAAGAAGTGCGTGGAAGGCGGATAGAGCTTCATGAGCTCAATGAGACCAGACGTCGCTCGGTTCTGTAAGTTGTGGTAAGTACTGATTAAGGAAGATGTGTGAACTATACCTTCGAAGGCACATTCAGCTGGGAAGTAACAGTCGCTGTGTCAAGATAAATAGCGTCCAGGGTCTTCATGACAGGATTAAGAGCACGATCTTCCGGTGATAAGTTATCCAAATATCCATTATGGATATAGGGTTGCAGTGAGGGATGTCGCATTAGGCCATCGAGGAACCAGGATTCGGCGCGAAAGTCGCCCGTATGCAGGATGGTTCCTTGACTTCCTTCGATAAGATACCTTTGAATGAATGTTGGCCGAAGAAGATTGTGCAGTAGAGGATGGTGCTCACATTACAGCGCCTGGGCAATGGTTGGCATCTATCAATGTCACCGTAACCTCTTCGTCGGCGGATAATTCAAGCTTCGTAGGTGTATTGAGAGGGATTGCTCTCTGAGGAGGGGTGAGGTCATGAATTCATCTTGTCAAGTCATGGACGTACCAGCAAGTCCCTCGCTCCCGTATAGTACATAGTGCCATCTGGACATTGGATCGGGTCGACCTTCAGATGGGCGAAAGCTCGCGTCTTCTCTGCACGAATATCCATTGCAAGCAGAGCGCGTTCCTTGTACACTTCGTATCTCAGCAGCATCTCCTTCGCGTCCGGCGAGCAGATGACATTGTAGCCAAACGACTTGGAGGCCAAGCCGGTAATATGGTCAGAGTGGGTATGCGTAAGGAGATGCAGGAGGGGCGTTATGCCTTCCGTATTGCTGCCCGTAAATTCATCGACACGGATGTGGTATGGAAGTATGAAGGACCCATAGGGCGCTCCTGGAGGCATGCGCCCTCAGTGCGTCGTGATAGTTGGAGACAAGGGGCGTCCATCACGCGGATGATCGGACCGCACGATGAGCAGTGCCTCCGCGGGCTCCGTGGATCGCCACGAACAACCATCATTCCGACCTCACAGCATTTATCCCTTCCTTCACTCCTACCACCATGTCCAAAGAGGAGCGCATCGGAACGCTCATCGTTGTCGTCCTCAAAGCGAAGAATCTCATCGACAGGCACTCTTTCTACAAGCAGGATGTATTCTGCCAGATCTCACTGAATGGTGCGCACTCAGTGGGCGGTAAGGGTGTTCGGAAGGGACGCTGATATCTTCCCAGGTACCGATAAGCGTACGAAGGTGGATGTCAAGGGTGGCCAGCACCCCGTCTGGGACGATGAGCTGCGCTTCCCCGTGATGAAGACCGCGACGGGCAAGTTCAGACAGCTGGAAGTAACCTGCTTCGCCAAAGAGTCCAAGTCGGATGACTCCCTCGGCTCGGGCACGCTGGACATCACAGAAACACTAAAGACGGGCGAGTTCGATGGTGCGTCGCTCGCGAAGCATCCCAGACACCCGCTAACAACACAACAGACTGGATCCCCCTCAAGCTAGACACCACCCAGCGCGGGGAAGTGTACCTGGAGATGACCTACTACGCGAACGGCCCCGCGCCGCCCAACTACAACAACCTCCAGCGCCGGCCCTCCAAGCTGAAGCCGAATGATCGTCTTGCGCGCCCGCCCGTGACACCGCCCAAGGGCTCGCCGCTGCGCAGCGAAGTCCCGCTCCCATCTCAAAGTCATTTGATGCCCCCGAATGCTGCCGCTGGTGGGAGGCAGCGCGTGGTCAGCACCCCGACGCCTTCCAGGCACGGTGATGCAGCTGCTGTCCCACCCCAGGGCGCTGGGCGGGGAGTGCCCTCTGTGTTGCAGCCCGGCGGATCAGCTCTTCCTGGCGGCCACGTACCATCCATCTTGCGGCCGGGGAACCCAAAGTCATCTCCGCACCCCGTCGGCCACAGCAGGCACTCGAGCGTGGACTTGCCGCCCATACCGGGTGAGGAGATCGATACGAGCAAATACACGGGCGACATGAGCAAGTATACCGGTGACACGAGCAAGTATACGGGCGATACGAGCAGATATACTGGCGATACAAGCAAGTATACCGGTGATACTAGCAAATACACTGGCGACACGAGCAGATACACGGGTGCGCCAAGCGTAACCTCGCAGCAGCGCCCTACCTCGTACCTCGCTCCTTCCATCGCGCCCTCGTATGCTCCATCGCAGCAGTCGTATACCCCCTCGCAGCAGTCCTATGCTCCCTCACAGCAGCAGCAGCCACCTTCATCGGACAGCAACACAGGAGGCTTCTCGTTCCCCGTTCCCGGCATATCTGTAGCACCTTACGGCGGCAACCCCACCCCCACCCCCGCACCCTATGCGAATGCCCCCGCACAAGCTCCCTACCAGAACGCGGCGACGCCTGTTCCCTACGCTAACCCTTCCACTCCCGCTCCGTACGCCAACCCTGGCACTCCAGCACCCTACGCAAACCCCTCTACACCTGCGCCGTATGCCAACCCATCCACGCCATCGCCCTACGGCAATGGACCACCCCCTCAACAATATCAAGCTCATGCACCCTATACCAACGGCTACCCGCAGCACTCATACCCCCACGTCGAGCCCTACGCCGCTTACAATGCGCCTTCACAGGACCGCACCCCTCCGGGCGGCTATCCTGCCTCACCTCCCCCCTCGACGCCGCAACCATTCGCTCAAGGCCCGCACCGACAGGAATCCTTCCCTGACCCCTACCTGCAGAAGCGGTACCAGACGCCGCTGCCGCTACCTCCGGGGCACGAGGAAGAGGACCGCAAGCGGGAGGAGCAGCGCAAGCGTGACGAGGAGCGGCGAGCGCAGGAGGAACAACGAAAGCGCGAGGAGGAGAAGGCTCACGAAGAAGAAGCACGCCGTGCAGAGGAGGCCAGGCAGGTAGAGGAGGCGCGGTTGGCCGAGGAAGCCCGGAGAGCGGAAGAGGCACGGAAAGCAGAGGAGGCGCGATTGGCGGAGGAGGCGAGGAGGGCGGAAGAGCTCAGGCGAGCGGAAGAGGAGGCGCGACGGGCCGAGGAGGAACGTCGACGCGCAGAGGAAGCGCGCAAGGCCGAGGAGGCTCGGCGCGAAGCTGAAGAGGCCCTCCGACGCGCGGAAGAGGCTCGCAAGCGTGCTGAGGAGGCTAGGCTAGCAGAGGAGCGCCGCTTGGAGCAACTGCGCCGGGAGGAAGCGCGCCTGCGGGCAGAGGAGGAAGAGCGATTGAGGCGGTTGCGCGAGGAAGAGGAGGAGCGGCGCGCGCTGTTGAAGGCGCAGGAGGAGGAGGAACGCATGTTGCGGGAAGAACGAGCAAGAAGGGCGAGGGCAGAGGAAGAGGAGCGGCAGATGCTGCTGAAGCTACAGGAGGAAGAGGAGCGTGCATTCCGGGAGCAGGAAGAGAGGGATATGGAGATCGCGAGGCAGTTGGATCGTGAGCTCAATCTTGCGTCTGGGGGACACTAGGAGCGCCTCGGCGTTGTGGATGCTGCTTCCCTAGTTGTCCATGCGACTGTTCTAGTACCCATATACCTCTATCTGTTCGTGGACTTACAACAAGCTAACTGTAGAACCATCATTGCCTATTTATGTGCTATTGTACGACCGCAAACTCACCTTTTGATTGTACTATCACGATCCAAAGGGATCGGGCGAAGGTCCTTTATGGCAAGCAATTGTGACGGAAAAGGAAGGCTTTGAGAACGTTTGGGGTAGGGCATGGACCCTTTCATTAACCGCTTATGGATTCATTTCCGTGCATTCCCAGGACCCCGGAATATACGCATGGAGGCCGTCCTGGAAAATCCGGCTTCGGCGCACATTTATCCGTTTTTTCTTGGGCCTTTGGCCCCCAAATTCATCCGTTTTCTGGAACGGCCTCTTGGGACCCCCAGGATTTATCCGCTTTCCTGTGACGGCCTCCAAAAATGGCAATAAAATCGGCAAAAATCCCATTTTTCTCCTCGGGTCCGCACAGGCGGTGCGTACAGCGCCTGCAATAGAAAGAAGTTGTTAAGTGCAAGCCCAAAGAATAAACGCTCTCAAGGCCCATACAAAAAGCTACCGCGCGCATCGCTGTTCTTCGGAAGATCAAGTCTGACAGTGGGAGAAAGTGCCAATGAGCGTGGGGAGCTATGAGGTTTCCCACCGTCCCCCAGCACTTGCTCATAGAATGGCTCAATGGTCTGGCGCGCGTCCCAATTGGAGGGCGGCCGGTGGTTCGAACCGGGGCTCAGGTATCCGTTTTTCAGGACGGCTTCGCCGCATACCCCGTACATATCCGCGTTTTTGGGCCGGCCTCCGCGCCGTCAAGCTCCCAATTTATCCATTTTTTGGACCGGCCTACCGGCCGGGACCCCCAAGATTTATCCGCACCGCTGGACGGCCTTTGTGCGTATATTCCGGGGTCCTGCATTCCCCCGCACCAACCTTGCCCTAGTTCATATATAGCGCCCATGAATATTCCCCCGTAGACCGTACATGACCGCTCGCGAATACCCCAAATTCATGTTAGCCGAGTCCCAAGGCACGGTACCGCAGTCAAAGAGTCAGAACCTCCAATCCATCCATTGTTCAAATACAACGGTAAGTCCAGGTCAATCAGGTATGTAAGGCATCGGATCCGGTGGAAAAGATCAGATCCAGAAGAGAGAATGGTGATGATGGCATAAGTAGTACAATGCACCCCAGATACAGAAAAGAGCGAAGGGGAAATCCACGGCGCTAAAATACAACGAGCGACAACGCAGTTGTAGTCGTGCGGTAGGTACTGTAGCAAGATCGTAATGTGGTCGTGTGGAGGGGATACGCCTGGGTGCAAGCTCGGGATACCCAAGGCGCGCGATGCTGGCGCCATCTACTGAGTGAATCATGCGATTGAGTCGCCGAACGAGTGCGTCTTCCCGGTGTGGCGGGATATCGGGGAGAAGACGGTCGGGCTTTCTAGGCTGAACTCGACAGTCGAGCCGTTCCTCTGAGCGTCGAAGGCGTCGCGGCTATCGTAGAAGCCACCATCGTCGCGCGTTCGAGTCGGGTTCACGCCGGCAGGCATGGAGACATGCGATATATGTCGCAGCGCGCTAAAGTTCACGGACACGCTCCCACGCGAATCGCTTCGCGTCGTCGTTGACCGTACAACTATCTGTGAGAACTACACGAGAGAGCGAGGTACAGTTAGCCTGTGATTCCCTGTAAGGTGCGGGCTCAACTCACGATGATGGCCGTGACCGGGGCGTACTGAGATGGATAGCATGAGCGCGCGAAGTTGCCATATGACAGTGCCCAAACTTACCATGTCTGCCATGAGGGGGTATACGGCGGAGGACGATAAGGACGAGAAGAACATGCCCGCGAGCCAGAGTAGGTTGACAGCCGCTGCGCGCCGCTCAGCATACGGATCACCATCGCGGTGCGGGCACAAAACCTACCAGATTCGATGATGATGGCGCCGACTTTCAAGATGCGCCGTGAGTGATCTGGGACGGATTTGTGGGACATGCCGCGGTGGCTCCTCCAGAGGCGCACGGATATGAGCACTGGGAAGGCGTATGAGCGAGGAAATGAGGGGCATGTAGCAGGGTGACACGTACATGTGCAGAGGAGGTTGATAGCGAAACATGCTGCCCCAAATCCGACTTGAGCGTGCGTGAGCTTTGGCACATCTGTTTCCAGAGCGCTCAAACTGTGGTCCGTCACGAACTCGCAGTACAAGCTCCAGCCCAAGAGACCTTAAGGGTCGTCAGGAACGCTTCGTGTGAAGCCCAACGCGACACGTACCCAGTTCCCCAACGAAAACTACGAATGGAAGTACCAGAAGCCAGTAATTCGGCCGCCAGAGTATGAAACTGCGATAAACCTGAGAGTGTGATCAGACGAGATGCTCAAGGTTACATGTGGCGCGCCACGCACGAGAAACGCGTCGGACACTGCGACTGCCACCAACGTGCATGCAACATTGACGATGTGCTTCAAGTTATACCCGGAGAAGTCGATCCT
>JAMQCK010001193.1:0-10946 GCA_024196135.1 Pleurotus ostreatus/Saccharomyces cerevisiae fusant | reverse complement strand
TGCGGAAGAGGAAAGACAGTCTATAATATTTCAATGGCAAACAGCAAGGGCAGACCTCGCAGTGGTACCTTCTCGCTAGCTCGATAGCTTGCGGCTTCGTGTCGTAAGTAGCAGCAACCGAGTCAAAGTATTCCTTGTTGCGTTCTATCACCTCCATTGCCTTCCAAGGCGCGGTTGTCACGGCGAATTCAGGTATGCGGCCGAGGACAAGGATCAAGTGTTGAAGTTCAACCACGCGTGGCTTGCTATCGGCGTTTGCCGGGAAGCACTTCTTTGACGTCATCGGTACGTCCCGGCTAAGCGTCTGGGCTCGCGTTCGTGGGCGAACTGCTGCCATGAGTGCTGTGCACTACAGCAGTCACAGCAGGGCTAGCGCTGACGGATGCAGCGAGGGGATGAACGGATACACTACAGTATGGCATTAGGAGTTGAGATCGGAGCAGTCATGTACTCAAAAGTAGATGGGAAGACGCCGTCGGAAGTCGTCAACAAGCTGAACAAGCACAGATGCGTTCAGGACCTGCTACGTCTATCCTGTTCCCAGCGGTCCCGCATAATGACTGCTGGGGATATATGGACTGGCACGCGACCCTGGACGGGGAAGTCGATAGCAGAGTCGTTCCGCAGAACCTGAAGGCCGGTGAGCAACGTGCGGGGACCGTGGTTACCTTCCAAGGGGAGGGTAGAAGGGGAGGGACCCACCGAGCCAACCGCCAGGAAGAAGGAGAACATGCCGCCACTAGCAAGCATGTACTGGGACAGCGTTGAGAGCGCGCCGCGCGGGCCGGCACCACCTCTGCATTTCCTTCAGTGACGCGCCCAGACCAGCGAACATGCCACACACCGAAGGATAGTATACGACCCAAAGATAAACCCCGTCGTCAAACCCACACCTGCGCCCATGATGAAGCCCATCCTAGAGGGGGACCATTAGACTGAGGACACGACTTCGCTTCGCTGTTCCTTACTTGACTGCAATGCCATGTCAGTTCTATTGCAAAGAATTCTAGATGAAGCGCTACTTACGCTTCTGCCATACGGAAGGTTCATGGCTGGCGCTGCGCTGCATGGCTCTGGTCCGCTGCACTTCGTCGCGATCGCGTTGAGGAGAAATGCAATGTCTGTTGACCCGTGTTTTCGAATATCGAACGCGGGTCCGGCCCGCTGCTGCCGGACCATGGCTTCGTCCCCGCCGTCATTCCCCCCAGCGCAACAGGCGCAGATTAGTGAGTATCGTGTACTAGACGGAGTATAGAACGCTGAATGCTTGCAGTCAGGGCAAACCAGAGGGACCTATACCATGTCGCGCTGCTCAGAGAACAAGCAGAGAACGTCACAAGATCGTGGCTAGGTACTGTGTAGACGTCAGGTGCACGAAGACGCCTCCCCTTACCTGTTCATTGCAGGGAACCGCTTCATCTTGCGATGGGAGAAGGAACTTGAGCTCTTGGTAAAGCTCGCGTACTTTGGCTTGACTTCGGGTCGGGGTGAGTGTCGCTCGTGTTTCCCCGCGGGGTAAGCTAACCCGCTCTCAGCCACGCAAACCCTCGGCGAGGAATATACCGACATATGGGCGGAAAGTGCGGGGTCCGTACCCCCTCCTGCTCCCATCCGTGCACTCTCCGTCCTTCTACCTTCGTTGCCGCCATATCTCCTCGCCAAAGCATCTGCACACTGGCGAAGCAATACCCTGCTCCGACGAATTGTGACGAGTCTCGAAGTTCTCCATGAAGTCAATCTTGCGATATTCTACATCTGGGGACGTGGAGGATACTACGATCTATGGAAGCGCTTGCTGCGTGTTACCCATGTAGGTGTCACACTCGAGCGCTGGTACACTTAGACTCACGAAAGTCCTCAGATATCATCTATACCTGAGAACCCGCACATACGACCTCCGTCCTATTCCCTTCTCGGCGTCCTCATTGGCATGCGGCTGATATACCGTGCAATCTCGGCTCTACGCGCTCGTCGCGCAGCCTCCTTGGATACCGCCTCGAACGAGAAAGGCAAGCAGCGGCAGACGGCGTCCGACGACTGTTTCCTCGACGACCGCTCTGTCACTGAACTACTGGCCAAGCAAACTTCAGGTAGGCTCTCCCTTGGATCAGCCGCTCGCGACGGCTGACCATCCCGTGTAGAGGATGACGAGCTCCCACGACCTGATGAGGACGAATGCACGGCGCTGGACTTGTCTGCCATACCGGACGATCTGCGTGCTTCCCGAAATTGCACGCTTTGCTTGGAGGAGCGCGTGAACAGCACAGTGACGGAGTGCGGCCATCTTTTCTGTTGGTCTTGCATCGTGGGATGGGGAAGGGAAAAGGTCAGCATCTTCTGGTCCCCTCTTCCAACCCCGCGTACTAAGTGATACCCTAGAATGAGTGCCCGCTATGTCGACAATCGCTGTCCTTGACCAAGCTGCTGCCGGTGTATAATTTATGATATTCTTACACGTCTTCAAAAGCATTTATACCACATAGTGACCGGGTGCTTGTGGAAGCGTGGCGCATCTGGCTCGTAAGTCTCAGCCAGTCGATGTGACAACGTTGCCGCCTTCAAGGCAACCTCGTGGTATCCATCTCGGCAATGTGCGCGCCTCGCGGTTCACCGGATGTGACGCCTTGCGTATCTCTGTAGCGGAGTACGCCCACCATTGATGCAGTCGACCGAATCTTCCGCTCCTATGGTCCCTCACGGCATATACTACCTTGACGAGGGGGACTGCGTCGCGCGGGTACATGTTCCTAAGGCTCTTGCTGGGTAGCTGATGTAACTCACGAGTACGCCAGGCAGAGAACACGCTGTTCCGGTTCCACTCCTCTCACTTGCCGCGCGATACGACATACTTCGATAATGTCATCATCGAACTGAAAAGCAGCTCAGGCGAAAGCCCCGTCGGCTCGACTGATGATAACCCCCTCGTGCTCGACGCGTACGACGTCCGGGCGCAGGATTTCGAGAACCTCCTATGGTTCTTTTACGAGTCCGCGTACAAGTGGTACGTCTGTCCCTGCCCATTGATGGACCGCGTTTACTGACACCCATGTAAGGTCTGACCCGGTCGATACCACCCTCACACCGAAGTGGGAATCCATTCTGGCGCTCGCTGAGAAATTCGGGATGCGGCGCACAGCGAAGGTCGCCTGCCACGCCTTGGACAGTGCAAACGCTCTCGGAGATGTACGCAAGATCGCGCTTGCTGTCAAGCACGGACTGGGTAAGGAGTGGGTCCTCGAGGAGCTGAAGCGCACTGTCTCGCGCGATGCGCCTCTGACCAAGGACGAGGAGGCCGAGATCGGGTCTCCGACTCTCGTGGCTGCTCTCACCGCTGCGCATGGATTGCTACACCCCCCTCCCGCAGCGGAAGCGTCTGGTTGCGATCCTCTTGATCTAGACGCTCTGGAGTGCCGGGCGTGCAATGGTCTCAAGAACTGTAATGGCAGAAATCACAGTTGTCCAACTTCGCTATCACACACCACACCCTGTCCAAATCAAGCTGGACAGGCGCCTCCTCTACCAAATGTAGAGACGGTACTCTCGGGCGTAGACATTGGCCCGACGCAAGAAGGTACGCTCAAGACTTTCCGCGTCGTGTTTCTGTGACGAAGATGACCCGACAGAAGCTGTAAAACGTCCACGCGCGGCGGCTCCAGGGGATATATATCTCAAGGTTAGCTTTTCTGCGGCCGGATGTCCTAAGGCTCAGATTACTGATCCAACTCCAGGCCGAGGACGCTGTTTTCTCTGTCGACCCGTATAGCTTGAGAAAGGCGTCTGAGGTCTTCGCTGGCATGATCAGTATACCCAAGTCCAGCGACAGCGCCACGGAAGGCAGCAGTGCGGCTGAGCCCATCACCGTCGATGTCAAGGCGCACCTATTTCGCAGTTTCGTCTGGTTCATTTATGAATCGCCGTACCAATGGTGCGTCGTCCTAGACGCCCTGCTCCATAACCATCCATCTAACTTCGTCTCAAGGACGCACGAGGTGGACCCCACCTCAGCGGACCATTGGGAGAATGTGCTTGCTCTTGCGGATATCTTTGGCATGGACGAGATTGCCCGGGTCGCCGTATATGCACTGGACCGCCACTACAGCCTCTCCGATATACGGAAGATATCTCTGTGTGTCCAGCACGGTATCGATATATCGTGGGCGATGGAGCCCATCAAGCGTGTCTGTCTTCGCAAAGAACCTCTCAGCAAAGCAGAGGCGCGCGCATTGGGATTAGATGTGGCAGTCGACATCGCGGCCGCACGCGATGCATACAAAACGAAAGTAAGTGGTATCACTACTCCCCTTCCCCCACGCCAAGCTTTGAGGCTGATCGTGAGTTAGTTGTATATGTCAGGTCCACTTTTCGTCACGGAGGTGAACGAGATCATGGAGAGCATTTTTGTAGGCAATACCTATCATTAGTACTGTAGCGTGTTACTAGTCTTCGTCTCCACCGGAAAAAGTTGCTATCTCCCAACGATAGGCGGATCCTATCCCAGTGTACACGCACTCAGCCTCAAGGCATTTGACTGCATCAAGTTTGGCGGCGTTGTGGGTCCAGCTTCGGCAAGTTCCGGCGGTCGCCTCCCTCCGTCATTGACCTTGCGGTTGATCATCACTGACCTTCAGAGCCCTCAGCAGAAAAGCGACCTTCAGTTACGGGGCACTATTGTTCTTCTATTCAACTTCTTTGTCTGCAATTTTCTGTGGTTGGCTCGACCATGGCCACTCATGCATGGAACTGACTGAACCTTAAACTTCGACATATCCCATGCGGCGCTACGGACTGAGCGTCGCTCCTGCACATATATCTCGCTTGCACATGCCACCCCCAGATAAACCGAGCCTCACCATTTTTGCTAGTAAAGCGGACGAAGTTCTCGTCACAAGAGCGGCCTCATGGCAGACTAGCTCGGCATCGCGAGCTTCGCAGCAAGGCAGAGTCTGCCTTGCCATCGCGGCGCCTATCGCACCTCTTCATGGGACCACAACCATCGAAATCGATGAAGACCTCCGACGCCCCCGCCTCTGCGAGCCGCCACGCCAGCTACTACCTCGACGAAGGGGACATCGTCGTCCGCGTACGTAGTACTCCATCGTAGTCTCCCAAACCATTCCGTCCATCGCGGTCGCCATCGTAGCGGTCGTTGCTCACGGTCACGACAGGCAGATAACACGCTCTTCCGATTCCACTCCTTCCATCTGCAGCACGACACGACGTACTTTGATGGTGCAATCACCAACCTGAGTGCCAGCTCTTGCGGAGACGCCGTTGGCTCTGCTGATGACAACTCGCTCAAGCTTAACGACGTCAAAGCCCAGGACTTTGAACATCTCCTTTGGTTCTTCTATGATTCGGCCTATAAATGGTGCGTCTTCTGCACCAGACGAACCTCAGGTCTTGCCGGGCTTAAAAAGCCTGGGCCAGGTCTGGTATCGTCGACTCGTCTCACACGCCGAAGTGGGACACCATTTTGACGCTCGCCGATAAATTCAAGATGCGGCGCGTTGCGAAGGTCGCCTGCTATGCCCTTGGCCGGGCCAACGCGCTCAGCGATGTGCGAAAGATTGCTCTTTGCGTGCAGTACGACATGGGAAAGGACTGGATTACAGAAGAGCTGGTCCGCGTAATATCCCGACACACACCCTTGTCAATGGACGAGGGTGAGGAGATGGGGGCGAGGATGACGACAGTGGTGTGTAAGGCCCGTGAATCAATGCGCTACAGGCCTTCCTCGGACGCCGTTCCCACATGCGGGAGATATGAAGCACTGCTATGTCTTCTATGTAGAGGCGACTCGACATGCGATAATGGAACGCATCGGTGCTCATGGCATGGTCATTCAACCATCTGTCCAGCGAGAGATCGATCTACCATTGCAGCGGAAATCCCGGATGTGAGAACCCTTGTGCAAGATCTTCAGATTCCCCAGCCTCAAATGGGTGCGTGACTCTTATCCATTCCTAGCCCTCTCGAGGTAATATTCATCGAAGTACCCACAGCCGCCGTTTCCTATGCCGACCGCGTACCGCTGAATGACACGCGAAATGTATACCTCAAGGTTCGTATGCGTACCATCACTCATTGTCGGCGTCATTTTTGATTCTTCTTTGCTAGATCGAAGATTATGTCTTCCCTGTTCACGCATACCACTTGAAGAAGGCGTCCAAAGTCTTCGCCGACATGTTCTCTCTACCGAGTTATAGCGCAACCAGTGAGGGCGGATCCCATGACAGCCTCATCACGCTGGATGTCAAAGCAAAACAATTCAATAACTTCATCTGGTTTCTATACGACTCGGCGTATGCTTGGTAAGTCCTTGAACCAGCTCTGGAATGACTAGGCCCTCACAGAAGCTTGCAGGTCATATACACCGGATCCCCAGCTGACGACAAAGTGGGAAGGCATCTTCTGCATCGCCGATATGTTTGCCATGGAGGAAGTCTGTCGCGTGGCTGCATTCGCCCTGGATCACAATGGCGGCCTCCCGGATGTGCGCAAGATCTCACTATGTGTACGCTACGGCATCGATAAGAGCTGGGCTACCGAAGCTATCAAGCGCGTCTGCGTGCGTCGAGACCCTCTCACCAAGGAGGAAGGTCGTGATGTGGGGGTGGATATAGCCATTGCTATCGCCGCGGCGCGAGAGAAGGCTTTTCGGCGATGCTATACGATCGCAGACGAGGTATGCCTTTATGTTCCCAATGAGGTTGCCGTCATAATACTGCCCTCCAGGTGCCCGTATCTCCCGACGACCTCGAGAAAATCGCAAATGAGGCAGCTCTCGCATAAGTCTTTTCCGCTCGTGAAGTGCTTCAGCCCTGTAAGTATGTAACCTCTTGGAGAATAATTCGCATATTATCGAGTTTCTGTGTGTTTCCAAGTCGTGCCGAAGTCCTCCATGACCGTGGCGGCCCAAGCTGAACGTTGTGGGTCTACTCGATCGGCGTTTGCCGAGTGACACGGTCAGTGTCCTTCTCCCTTCACCCACGGTCTCAGGAACTCAGTCCTTCTCACGACTCTTCCGTTACGCCCAATATACTGTCACTTTCTCCAGTCTGTCCATGATGCTAACCCCCGACAACCGCCCTGTACGCCACAATACCTACTACCTGCGCGATGGCGATGTGATCGCGCTGGTCAGCAGCTGCCGCTATATATACAGGGTAAATGCCGACTGAAATGCGTTATATGTCAGGTAAAGAACACACTCTTCCGCATTCACTTCTATCATCTCTATCGCGCCACATCATTCTTCGATAAGTACATCGCCACTCTCGAATCTCCCGAAGGAGGCTACAGCGACGCCAACCCGCTCTTGCTCGACAAGGTGAAGGCTCGCGATTTCGAGCATCTGCTCTGGTTCTTCTATGAATCGGCGTATAAATGGTGCGTCTACGTTTCACATCAGCCCCTTCTGTCGTGCTCAGCTGTACGTCTAGGTTTGGCATTGTCGACAAGTTGCCCTCGACTCAACAGAAATGGGAGTCAATTCTACTGCTCGCGGAGCGATACAAGATGGCTCAGGTAGCGAAGGTTGCCTGTTATGCCCTCGGTCGTGCCGACGCGCTTGGAGACGTACGAAAGATCGCCCTCTGTGTAAAGCACGACTTGGGCAAGGAGTGGATCACAGAAGAGTTGACGCGAGTGATATCCCGCGACGAGCCGATATCGGTGGACGAGGCGAGATGCTTGTCTCCGATGACAATGGCGGTACTGTGCGCAGCTCGAGAATCAATGCGCTACAAGCCCTCCTTGGTCGTCGCTCCCGCGTGCAAGACATACCAGAAATGTGCGACTTGTGTCCGGGAGAGCAAGGCAACATGCAGAGACGGCTTGCACCATTGCTCGTATACGGGCAGTCATACGACTGTTTGCCCAGCGAGAGACAGATTCACTCTCGCAGCGGAGCTCTCAGAGGTCGGCACCATCGTGCAAGACCTCAACCTGGACGGGCCGCAGCCAGGTGCGTACGACTCAATCTCCTCCTGGCGCATAGTACGATGTCCGCCACCTTTCCATCAGTGGCGAGCTCTTGCAACAGCCGCATACCGCTGGAGGACACACGTGATACATTTTTCAAGGTGCGCTTGATTGATGACGCCAGCCATTGGCGGTCGCTAATCTTCGACACCAGGTCGAAGACGACATACTCTCGGTTCATGCATACCACCTGAAGAAGGCGTCAAAGACCTTTGCTGACATGTTTGGCCTACCGACCAATGGCGCACCCAGCGAAGGGCGCCTTCAGGACAACCCGATCGTCCTCAGCGTCAAAGCCCGGCAATTCAAACATTTCATCTGGTTTCTGTACGAATCGCCATACGCGTGGTAAGCTTACATGTCGGTCCTAAAAACTGATTATTTAACCATCCACGCAGGACCTACAAGTCCGACCCCGACTTAACGGAAAAGTGGGAAGATATCCTCGCTCTCGGGGACATGTTCAATATGGCCGAGGTCTGTAGCGTGGCCACGTATGCGTTAGACCATAACGGCGGTCTTCCCGATATACGGAAGATTTCCCTTTGCGTTCGACATAATATTCCTGCATCATGGGCGCTCGAGGCGATCAAGCGTATCTGTCTTCGTCAAGAAGCACTCACTTTGGCGGAATCCCGTGCCATAGGACTCGATATGACGGCAACCATTGCTTCGCTTCGCGAGACGGCGTTCAGAGCAACGTATGGCGGAGGGGTCAGTCTTTCGCTGGCTATCTTGCAAGACGTATACTGACCAGATTAATGCCCACAGATCGGGATTGCGCCTGAGAGCATGCCTCTCATAGAATCAATGATCACAACAACTATCAACTCATTGTTCTGGCAACAGGTTTCGCCCAAGTTCCGTACAACATAGTCTTAAAATAATAACGTGATTGTGTGGTCGTTGCACCTGCCTTGCCCATCTTTCCACAGCTACCAAATGGATAGTACGCCTTTTGGTCTCTTTTGATATGGCGCAAGTTGGTTCACAACATATAAGGCTTGCAGGCGGCAAAGGGTTGATCTTGTGGGTCCACGGAATCAATCTGCTGATGGTCGACACGTGGGCGCACGCGGGCGGAATCTCGATCGATCACGTACTAGAATGTCTTATTCTTAACGCGTCCTTCACAAGTCCGTCCATCTCTCCGACTTCTCTTTTTTGAGACTCTCAAAGCGGGACAGACATTTATACACTCAAAATGGAGGCTTTCCAATTACTATCCAGAGGGGGCGCTCAGTTTGACAAGAAGCGATTCAAGGGGGACGTCGAGCTGTTCCAGGTGTGTATCTGTCGTTCCCTCGGCACTCTAAATAAAGTAACTTCGCTGCAGCCTTCAAGAGCTGGTCACTCCGAAGAAAAGAAGAAGACGCAGTCTATCTCACACTTGCCTTCTGATCTCGACTTCTTCAAGTACGCCGAGTCCAGTTCAAGCAAGCGCAAGACGGACGGCACCGATCCGAATACACGCAAGAAACGACGCGTCCAGGCTGATGCAGCTGAGGACGACGGCTCTGATGGCGAGGAAGAAGCACCCAGGCAGAAGCATCGAGTAACTGCGAAGGGGATCGACATCCCGGCTGCAGCACAGACGTTTGCGGAGATGAAGGAGCGCTACGACATGCCATCCCTCCTGCTATCCAATCTCTCGAAGCACGGCTTCAAGCATCCAACTGGGATCCAGTCTCACGGGATACCGATACTACTGGAGGTGCGTGCTCCTCGTCCTTCCTTGTTTCCACCCCGGCTAATGCGTAACACAGAAGCGCGACCTCGCCGCCATATCCCCCACTGGTACCGGAAAGACGCTCTCTTACCTCCTCCCCATAATGGCAGCGCTGGAATCTCCTGCAACCTCAAACGAGTCCGCGGGAAAGGGCGTCCGTGCAGTCATCGTCGCGCCGACGCGAGAACTCGCACACCAAATACACAACGAATGTCTGAAGCTCGCGGAGGGTCGCAAATGGCGCATCATCCTATTCAGCAAAGCGACTGAAAGTACGCTCTCAGACAAGGCCGTGCGCGACAAAGTCGGTGAGTCGTCCCGTATAAGCGTCATACGAACCCAGCTCATGCATGGTTCATACTAGATATCATCATCAGCACCCCGCTGCGGTTGGTAGCTTCGCTGCAAACAGGTGACCTAGAGCTTCAGAAGTGAGTCCGTTATCCTTACACAAATCAGCAGTCACTCAAAGATACGTATAGCGTCCGCCACCTCATTTTGGACGAGGCAGACAGAATGCTGGACCCTGAATTTCTTCCGCAAGTGGAAGAGATCATTGCTTCTTGCACGCACCCGGATGTTCAGAAGGCCGTTTTCAGCGCGACACTGCCCGCTGGCGCGGAGAAGATCGCCATGGACATGCTCCGCAATCCTATCCGAATCGTCGTCGGCCTGAAGTCAGTCATACGCTGACGCGTCCCGCTGTTGACTAACGCTAAATTCGCAGAGACACGCCGCTTCCTCTGATATCACAGAGCCTAACCTACGTTGCCGACGATGGGTCCAAGCTGCCGAGCTTGCTGCAGTACTTCGCCGAGCCCTATAATCCACCCGTCCTCATCTTCACATCCACTCAACCGCGTGCGTCCTCGCTAGCCGAGGAGCTCATACTCAACGGAATCCCCAACGTGGACTGCCTCCACGCTGGCATGACCAAAAAAGAGCGTGATGATGCAGTGAGTCGCATGCGCAAGGGCGAGAGCTGGGTGATGGTCAGCACGGAGGTGATGGCCCGCGGTATGGACTTCAAGGGCGTGCGCGAAGTCATCAACTACGACTTCCCCACCAGCGTGCAGAGCTACATCCATCGAATCGGTGAGGCGCGGGCGGCATAACATGGCGGGCAGCGCGCTGATGATGTATGCAGGGCGCACGGGTCGTGCGGGCCGGGAGGGCAAAGCGGTCACGTACTTCACGGACGAGGACGCGCCGTACCTCAAAGCGTGCGTAAATG
>JAMQCK010001192.1:0-10947 GCA_024196135.1 Pleurotus ostreatus/Saccharomyces cerevisiae fusant | reverse complement strand
GGTCCCGGTCACCTCTCGCAGCCTTCGAGGGCGAGGTCAGTGTCCCAGCCTGCATACCGGTATCCCAGCCCCTGTCCCGCGTCCCACCCGGTGTCCTAGGCAGTCAAATATAAGTCTATGATATATCCTCGAATTTACGATGTCCCGGCGGATGTCCCGTTGTCCCGCTTCTGTCCCACTCCAAGCCCCGTCGTCCCAGCTTCACCTTCCTAGGTCCCGGTCTCCATCCTGGTTCCCCGCTCGCTGTCCCAGCATCCCGCTCCCTATCTCGCTCGCTGTCCCGGTGTCTCGCGCTGGGTCCCGCTGTCCCGCGCGATATCCCGGCGTTGAACCCTTGTATCCCGCGGTCCCGGGTCTACTGCGCGACTTGACACTAGTACTCCTCGCTCGAGGATTAGTTGTGATATAATAAATGCATGTTACAAGCTTATACTACCCATGAAGTCTCCTAGACGAATAGCCTCGTCGTTGAGGCCATCGTCTTCGTCAATGCTGTCTACACTACTGCCCCCCGTATCCTCCGTTGACCCCTGTCCCGCACCGGCCGCTGTCGAGGGGTGCGCTGCTGAACCCTCATCAAGGGCATACGACACGCCGAACATTGGCAAGGCATACACCTTTTGTAAGCGCGCACGATGAACGTCATTGATCCTACGCTGGCGCTTGAAAACCCACGTCAACTCAGCGGCGAGGAGGGGGTCGGACGTGGTGGCAACTGCTATAGCAGATCGGTAGCTGGCGTCCTCCTTTTCGACCCAGTCTCTTAGCCGGCAAGCCTCGACACGGCTGCGAACGAGCTCCTCCTTGGCGCGCTTGACCTTATGATACTTGTCGGCCATCTGTCGGTTGGTTGGCGAGCTCCATGGCCGCTGGAGGATGTCGTGCCTCGAGTGCTTCAAGAGCTCGAACTCGCCTAGGAATGTGTACGAGACGATATCACGGTACTCGATTCTGGGTCGTGGGGGGTCTTGCTGTGGCGCCATGGCGTTATACTTCGAGAGTGCAGTCCGTATTGTCTCTGAGCGCTTAGTAAGCCCCTGCGCGACATGCTTGCGCATCTTATAGCCTGTTGTCGCGATCAGAACTCTGGCCTTAAACAA
Organism: Pleurotus ostreatus/Saccharomyces cerevisiae fusant; assembly: GCA_024196135.1. Taxonomy (NCBI): domain Eukaryota; kingdom Fungi; species Pleurotus ostreatus/Saccharomyces cerevisiae fusant. The sequence goes on along the minus strand of JAMQCK010001192.1, from coordinate 9,847 downwards.
CGCAAGCACCTACACACCTACACCCGCGAGATTGGCCTTGGCCAATTCGCCCAGTCTCTGCACAACAAGGCCTTCCAATCGGTTGACGTGGCGTTCAAACTCGCGTGTCCGAGCATAGCGCAGCGCAGCGATGTATCGCTCGTCAGTTGATACCCACCGTTCAGTGACGCCCGCAAGTCGTTCCGTGTCATTGGCAGCCCCGATGCATGCCACGAGCTTGTGCTGCAGGGCAGCCCGCTTCGACTCCCTTGCTCGGGACAGCGCCTCTTCCTCTACCGATAACTTGCCGGAGTCAACGGGGTACAGAACGAGGTCGATAGTATCGCGCATCTCGTTCACGGCTCGTCTGGTGCCCTGTCAGACGATTACACCATGACGCGGAATACGACGTACTGTGCAGACTCCAAATTCTGTAGGGCCTCAACGTACGCGACGACACGTACGTCCATATCATCCTCATCTGTGACGTTCTCCAAGTATTGCAGCTCCTCCAACCGCCAACTCTCGATCTCGCGATCAGAGAAGTTGTGGGCAGCTGATCTCCACTGCTCGAGCGCGTACTCCCCTTCCTTGATGACCTTCAGCGCCTGCTTGTAGTTGTCACCAATGAAGTTGCCTGCGCGTCGGCAACATCAGTCTCCGAGGATCAAATGTACAAGTCATACTCACTGAGCTCAGCGTAGCGCTCGCCATTCCAATGGCGGTAGTGAAGGTCGATGTACTGCCCATAGTGGAACTTGGACGCGTGGCGGACCAGTCGCGCGACCGCGTTGGAGGCGGAGAAGACGCGTTCGCAGGTCGATAGGTCCTCCAGACCATAACCCTCTCTGAAGAGCGGGTGATTCTTCAGTTGGCACCTTCGATTGTGAGCGTAGCCATGGAAAGCGTCGACCGTGATGTCAAGGTTCATCGTCCGCGCCTTCTCCGCGAGAGTACTTGAGGAGATGGTGGCCCGATGCGTACAGCCGATATCGTACCCGATGCCTTGACCACTCCCGAAGAGGTCGAGGAGACGGTTGACTGTCGCAAGTCCATACTTGGCACTGGAAAATCAGGTGAGCACACGGTAGTCCTAATACCACAGCACATACAGCTCTCCACTGCGGATCATAGGGCAGAACGTCTTGACCAGGTGATGGCGGCATACAGATACAAATGCGCCACATTCGTCGAAGGTCTCCGTGCTGACCTCGGAGGAGTTGGCAGTCTTCCAATGACCATCCGCCGTGCACGCCTTCTTGTCGTCAGATGAAGAGCGGTCCTCGCCGCGGGGCCCTCTAGTGCGATGCTTGACGTCGTCCTTGAACTGATCAACAACATCAGGTGGAATGAAGAAAGGACTCTCGAAGGTGCGCTTGTCTGTGTGACCCCAGCCTGTGACCCGCTTCAAGGACTCGTCCCCATCCATTGCGTGTAGCATTGTTGGGTGGAGCGCATCCTCTCCGGGTAGCTGAGTCGCGTTCAGTCCTTCTAGACGCCCATGTGAAGCATGAGTATCGTACCTGATGCACGCATGCAGCGCACTGCTTCGTGACTGACCAATCCGGCCCACGACCTAGCGCGCTATCAGTTTGACGTTGGACTCCTCGTAGTATTGCTAGATAGGCATCGAAGGCGTCGGAGAATTGTTGACGATAGGTGAGACGGTAAGTGAGCTACGATCGATGTTAGCACTCTTCGATATGTAATAAACGTGGTGGCGTACGTTGTGCAGACTGCATAGAGTCTTGACCATCGCTTGAATACTTAGCGAAGGTTGGTGGCGGCGTAGTTGATGGTATAGCTCGAGCAGTTCAATCGTAAAGGCGATGGACGGAGTTACAGGTGAAGCACCCAATAAACCGCGTCGGAGAAGAGCTGCATTTGCGCTCTCACCCTCATATTGAGCAATAGTACATGCCCAATCTAATTCTGTGCAACGGCAATGAGCTTGATGTCAGGCAAATACATAGTATCACGCACCTCGTAAGCCCACAGTGAGGATGGTCCACGCAAAAGCAGGCGTATCTACTTTCTCCGATATGATACTGTGCTTATGTTGAAGATGTGCTTGGATGAGGTCCGGCAAGTCGGCCTTCCAGGCCTCCTGAGAGCGTCTTGCGCGTTCCTCCTTGTCGAGAGTTGCGCGACGGCGGCCACGATGACCTCGGCGTGTATCTCCACAGCTGCAGGTCTGTCAGCATGCCGGTCGGTGATTATCATTGCACACGCACATTATAACCATCTGGGCATGCTCATCTTCGTCCTCCCAATCGCTATCTTCCGTACTTTCCTCGTCTTGTTGTGCGACAGACGGATCCCAGATGTCTTCCGCGGCCAGATCTTCGTCGGTGCGTGTGTATACTCCTGCCTGCTGAGATGCATCTTCGAGTTGCTGTCGAAGTTCACTCGTGCGGCCTTCATGCTTGTTTAGCAGTCAAACAGTACGGAGACTATAGGAACGTACGAATGACCATTTCCTCCCGCTCGCGTTCTATCCTTTCAGATTCTTCCTGGCGGGATGTGCGCGTTGTCATACGGTCAACCGAAATTAGAGAATTGGAGTCAAAGATCGTCCCTCGAGTGCGCGTTGATATGGTATGTCTCTTTCGCTTCTTGGTCTGACGGTCACCCATCATGGTTGAAGTCAACGGAGGTCGATCAGGGCACGTGGTCACATTCCCATCGTTTAGACAGTAATGGCTGCACGGATATATTCACCAAGGCAAGTCACAGCAATAGCACAGCAAACAAGGACTACGAGAAGTACAGGCATCAAAGCAGAGCAGCAAGAACAACAAGATAACAAGAACAGATGAGAAAGGATGTTCGAAAGTTCATCAGCGACGTTGGCGAGTTGGGGATGGGGATGATGTAGCGCTAAGAGCATCTGCAAGGGTAGTAAAGCGCAGAACATGGGGGCGCTGGCCCAAAACAAGCCGCCGTTCGACCTCTGCCTCCACCCTTCCTCTAGAAGCAAACATCAGTGGTGCGAGACAGCAGATGCTGACCGAGCACGTACTCGTCTGTGTAGACCTCTGTGTCCCCGTCAATGACGATGAAGCGCAGGACAGCTGTCCCACCATCTCGGGCGGGGTTCGAGGAGCTGGAGGAGAAGGGGACACCAGTGCTTGAGTTCGAAGTTGGAGCTGGCGGCGATCGCGGAATAGACGCGGGGGTTGGCGTAGAATAACGCGGGGGCATAGCGGTAGGGTCGATGCAGCGGTGGCCAGCATGCCCCTGCCCACAATCCTGCTGCCAATATGCTAAGGCGGCGGCGTACGTCCATGCCCTTCCATGGTTTGCTAACAGGACGATATCACGCCAGTCTTCATTGCCGTCCTTGACTATGGGCTTGATAGTCATCCTGTGAGCTCTTAGCTTCGTCTTTGAGCCATGCAGTGCGAGACGCACCAGTCTGTATAAACACCGAGCTGGGCTGTGGACACGTCGCTTCCGCCGAGGAGAAGATAGAACTTGTGCTCTCGACCATCACTGCGCTTCCAGTGGTCGCGGGGACGCCCATGCCATGCCGGATGGCAAGTCGTGAGAGAGCGACTACCCATCTGCAAAGCGGCCAACGCGGCGCAGAGATCACTGGCGGACATGGGCGTTGGAAGGAAACAAGAATGGTTGATCGAACGCAATGCTGACATGCTTCTTGCGTCGGAGTTTGCCGATTGCCTGACCGGACCGACTTCCGATAGGCGCCCACCACTATGAATGGTTCCCAGAGGTCCAACAATGTAGATTCAAGTCTGCAGACCCTCAAAATCGTGTTCAGGAAGGTTGTTTGTAGGTACAAGTGGCCTCAAACCACGCCCGATCACCCTCTGTACATTCGAGTAAACATCGAGTACGATGAAGGCCAATACTTGAATCGTTCTCGCTGCTAGCATCCCACAAGCGAAGTACTGACTACTGTATCCCTCGGGAAGTATCAGACATACTTTCATATTACTTGTGTATGATGAAAGTACAATTTACAAACATTCCCGTCACTGTAAAGATCCGAGAAGCCATTGTTTTTATTCAATCTCTTCAAGGTGGCGCGCAAGTGATGCGGTCACAATGCAGTGCACTATACACCCACGAAGTCGCCTTCTCTCGCTAAGGCAAGTGCAAAATCAATGCACGTATGACCTTCGCATGACCCTTCTGTATACCATAGCCATTGAATATGTGCTTGGCGCTCTCGTCCTGACAAGCAAAGTCGTATCCTATGTTCTCAATGCCACTCCGTTATCTCATCTCAATATACTTGTTCCCCTTCACCGTGGGGGCTTTCTCACACGCAATATTCTTGCGTGATGAGTCTATCTACTATACACAGAAGGAAAATTGCAGCACCTGAGCGAGCACAAGCAAGATAAGTTCTCGACTGTTCAGAAGATGCTGAGCGTGGAGCCAACGACCTTTTCCTCTGAGTATCAACATACATATCCCGTATCTATTAAAACAAGCTCGAAAGCGCACTGTGCGAGTATCTTGGCTCTTATACTGCTTGAGCAGCCCAGGCACTCAAGAAAAGCTGGTTTAGATGTAATGTCCGAGTCACCATCTGTGGTCTAAATCCATTCTTTCTGTCCCTCTTTCTCAGTCAGATTATTCAGTATAGGCTTTAGAATATTCTATTTCATCGATTCCAGATTATTCTACACTATATAGACACAGATAACTCTACTGCCAGATTATTCTGACGCCCTTACGGACAACAGATTATTCTATTACCTACAAGCGGTATAGATTATTCTGTTGCGATCTTATGCGTCAGAATAATCTGTTGCGGTCTTAGACGTCAGAATATTCTGTTGCGATCTTATGCGTCAGAATATTCTGTTACCTACGAAAGCAACAGAATATTCTGTCACCTTCGTAGACGTCAGATTATTCTGACGCCCTTACGGACGTCAGAATATTCTATACCGCTTGTAGGTAATAGATTATTCTGACGTCTAAGACCGCAACAGAATAATCTGTCATCCACAAAAGCGTCAGATTATTCTGTTTCGCTCTCAGTCGTCAGATTATTCTGACGCATAAGATCGCAACAGAATAATCTATACCGCTTGTAGGTAATAGAATAATCTGTTGTCCGTAAGGGCGTCAGAATAATCTGTTACCTACAAGCGGTATAGAATATTCTGACGCCCTTACGGACAACAGAATAATCTGACGTCTACGAAGGTGACAGAATATTCTGTTGCTTTCGTAGGTAACAGAATATTATATTCTGTTGCTTTCGTAGGTAACAGAATATTCTGACGCATAAGATCGCAACAGAATATTCTGACACTACAGTATTCTGTCAGGCTCCGTGGCGTCAGATTATTCTGGCACTGCTACCCGTCAGAAAATTCTGTGCTGACAGAATGTTCAACACCCATTATCTGAGGGTCAGTTCTTACTGCACAATGAGCCTAAGGCCAGACTGTATGTACAATGTGTTGTACCTACCAGATGCAGGTAGGAAAGACAGTACCAGCTGCTCTTTCCTAAGTACATCTGGAGCCTGGACCTCTAGCCACAAATATTCACACAATATTCACAAAGGAAGAGAGGTTCATGCCATGCGCAGCATGGACAGATCAAGATAGCATGAGAGGACATATATGTTACACTGTTCAAGAAAAAACTATGCGTGAGTGTTCGTAGCAAATTCAAGACGTATGGACATGCAAAGAGAAGCACAAGAAACAAAAAACATGCGGCGACCAATCAAAGCTCTGCAGAGGACCGGATAGGAGGTGGCACCAGCTCGCGGTGAAGCTCACCCCACAAGCACCGAGTGTAGAACATACTGGCCTGCTCTTCGAGCCATACCGCCTGACTGTGTGTAAGGTGGTTGAGCTGTGCCACCCTGACAACAGAGTCCCAGATCGGCGGCGACCAGCCTGCCATGATCTTGACCATCGCTCGCACATAGCGCACACGCACCCTCCACTCCGTTGCTACTAAGCCCAACTGCTGCTCGCCGTTGCCGCGCACCGTAAGGAGATCGCCCGCGATGACCGTGGCTGGGTCGAAGATTTGTTGTAGATGCTCTTCCTGCTCCACCCGGTTCATGATCGCGACGCTCATCCTCTGGTTCAGGTCGATCCAGTCCTTGCGGAACAACACCTCCTGCAAGCGCCATAGGATCGTCTTCAGGGTGGCTGGACCCGGCATCTGACCGTGGCTGACCTCCTCACCGTGGACGACATACGGCAGCTGCATCTTGTGGACGAGCAACTCCAAGCTGAGCTTGCCACCAAAGATGCCCTTGATGGCTTCGAGCGCGTTCTTGGTCGGGCCAGTGGGGTTCGCGTTCATCGTATGCTCGGCAAAGAGGACCAGGCGCCAGTCCGAGTTCGACAGCTTCCACGGCATCGGCGCGTTTGCAGCACGTCGAGCGCTGTCAAGGTCGTCGTCCCAGTCTACCCCGCGCGCGTTCTCCAGGAGCATGTTGTTCATCAGGACGAACATGTGCACCATGGCGACTCGCTTCGACTCGTCTTTGCCGCTGACGAGCGTCCGGGGCAGTGGGAAGCAACGCTTGGCGTCTCCTTCGCGCGCGCCGGCGTGGCTCCAAGACTGCCTCCAAGCCGCCTTCGCCGCGTCCCATGCCAGCGTCGTGGAAGGTAGGGCTTTCTGATGGTCATCTAAAGTGCATCGATTAGCTTGTTGTATGTAGCATTGTGAACCGCACTCACAGGTGGACGTCACCCATTGCTTCGGGTTCGTGTGAATGCCCTTCGGAATGCGCTGCTGAACATGCGCCTGCGACCTGCCCCACGACTGCGACGGCGCTGGCGCATCAGAAGTGGACAGAGAAGCACCAGATGCTGCCGTGCTAGCTGCTGGCAGAGGCGGCGCAGCAGCTGCAGGCGAAGGCTGCATCGACGCCGTTGTCGCAGGAGCACCACTCGAGCATGGTGGCGAGTCCTCTCGGCCCACAGGCGGTGGGGTCACAGACGCCGGCGCGATCTCGGCGACTTCACTGCTGTGGCCCAACGACTCCGTATCAGGCAGCATGTCGACGTCGATGGTTCCCTCGAAGTCGTGGACGGTCATGGGGAGCATATCGACATCGATGACCTCGGGCGCATGGTTCTTGCGGGCCGTGTCGATGATCTCGACGATTTCGACGCCCGCGGAGCTCTCGCGCGAAGAGGGAATGGCGTCGACGTTGATGATGTCGTACGCCAGCGCCTCGCGGTCCTCGTTGGCCTCCTGGCCGTCGTCGAGCGTCATGTCGAAGCCCTCGATCGCTGGCAGCGAGTGGTCCTCGAGGGGAAGAGCTTCAACTGCGGGGATGTCGCCATCGTCCGCGAAGGACTCTGCGCCCTCGAACGGGTCAACGGGCACTGGCGCAGGGACCGCAACATTGCGCAGGTATTCGACACTGCGCAGCCTGGACGCTTCTCGTTCCCTGAGACTCGGGCGGGCCCACAGAGGGTCATCGTTGTTGTCAATCGGCGTATCGAGAGGGACGTTGACGGAGAAATGAATGCAGGAATAAGAGTGCACCTTCGCCAGCCACCCAAAGCCAGAAAATGCGCCCTTGTAGACGTAGGGGAGGCGCTCGGGATGCGGCGAAAGGCACGCCATGCGATAAGGGGAGGTCATTGTCACCAGTCGCTCAACTGAGGGGACGCCGGCGAAGTTGGAGCACTTGATGTCGTACGCCATGCCGGTGGGCCCGCCGAAGACATCCCTGCGCCAAACAGGGACCCGACATTCAGCCAGATACTTCATCGTGAACAGGTCATCCGTGAAGCCGCCAACGACCCAGCGCAAGGGTTTCGCAGGATCGAAGTCTTGGTGCTTGTCGATGTTTTCGTTGTGCGCGGACATCTCATTCATGATCCCCCACGCTTCCAGGCAATACCGCTGAAGCTCCCTCGCCGCCAGTTTGCATTGTACGAGAGGCATGCCGTGGATTTGGAGGTATCCGTACAGATGGCGGATAGCGACCTCCAGGCCGTCGCGATAGGGATGCGAGACCATGTACGTCTTGTAGTAGAAGTTGTGAACATGCTCCTCGTGCTTGTCCGAAGGAAGATGGCGGTAGTCATCGGGGCCGAGCGAGTGCTTGAGAAGCTCTTCCCGGATCTCTTTGTCGCTCATTCCGACCTCCCTCATACTCCTTTCCCCGTTGCTGACGCTGAACTTGCTGCTCCTTCTGAGCGCTGCGATGAGGACTTGGATAGGTACTTGGAGCGCTTCCGCAATGTCTTGCTTGAGAATGTAGCGGTCTTCACGTTCGATGAGAGGGTCGGCAGCGGGGGTGAACCAGTACGAGACGTCGTGCCAAAGTATGCTTGCTGCATCCTTGCGATCGAGAGGTCGACGAGGGATGAATGCGCAGTACAGCGAATAGCCCGCGCGCGCATTATGCTCGCGAGGAACACGCGTGTATTCCTGGGCGCCGTACAGCCCGTCCTCGTGCAGCGCCCACCGGACTGGTTCGTCAGGCTTCTCGGGAAAGTACGGGATGTAGCTGGCGTTGGGAGACATGATGATGTATGTTCCTTGCCGAGAGAACCCAGCGACGCGCATCCGCAACCACTTGTCCTCTATGCTGAGATCAGTCATGCGATCAAGTAAGGTGTATGTGAACTCACCAGGCCAGACTGCCTCGAAGATGTTGGGCGCCAGGTCGTTCTTAAAAAGCACGGCATCTGCCTCCTCGACAGCGTAATGCGTCGCGTCGGGAAAGGGCATCGGAGGGAAGTGGAAATTCTCGCGCAACTCCACCCTGCTGAGCGCTTCGGCGCCGTGCCATCCCCAGACGATGCATTCGCCTTCCTGAACGTTCATGAGTTCGCGGATACTCCTGTATAGGAGGCGTGCTCACCGTCTGAACTCCGACGTCTCGTATACGCAGAGTGGGCATCGCCTCGGGCTGCCGCGTTCGCTTGACGGGGCGAAGATCTTCGTAAGCGGGGAAGGGCGGTATGGAAGGCGCCCGCTTGCGCGACTTCTTGCCCTTGGGCGGGGCTGCCGTAGGTTGAGCGACAGCGACATTGGCAGGTACTACAGCCTTCTTGACGGGGGGATCGTATTCGTCGTCGCTAGAGTACTGCGCGCGCGCCGATCTTGAGGCCTGTCTGGATGTGGCGGCAGACACTTTCTTCTTGCCCTTGCTTGCGGCGGGTTCTGTTCGCGGTAGTGTCGCGGATGACACGCCTGTCGCGGGGTAGATACGGCGTGTAGTAGGGCGGCCTTCGTGTATGTCGAAGAATACCTCCTCGTCGGGCGAGAGCGCAGCTGGCGGGGGTCCAGCTTGGATGGCGATGGTGGCGTAATGGCGTTCGCACCAATCGGACGCCTGGGCGGTGGTGAGCTGCCTGCCATCCCACTCGGCGGCGCCGGCGAGGCGTGCTGGTGGCGATTCCATAGCTTGCGCGGAGGTGGCGTATACTCGATTGCGTCTGTTGGGGTCACACAGTCCAACACCTAACATATGGCGATGGACCGCGGACGAGAGCGAAAAGGTTTGCACAGGTCAGCGCGGTCCAATCGTGATGAAACCGGCTGCGGGGAGGCTGCAGAGGCGACGTTCCCGAGTCGTCGCTCGTGTGCGCAAGGTAGGTCAAAGCTCTATTATCTTTCGAACACGCCGGTACCTACGATTGGACTACATGTATTTACGACGACTGCTCGGCCGCTTCGCGGCCTGATACGTATGATTACCTCATGTACTGCACGGCGGGGCGTCTAGCGAGACGCCTCGTGTCTACGAATATTATCTCTTCCTGCCTTTTACCTTCATCGCCTTCTCGCCGCCCAAGAGCGTCGAGAGAGGCTCGAGGGTGAAGCGGGTCTCAGAGAGAAGCCGCCTTGCACGCATTCGGCCTGGCTGAGCCTCACTGGTCACGCATTC
>JAMQCK010001191.1:0-10956 GCA_024196135.1 Pleurotus ostreatus/Saccharomyces cerevisiae fusant | reverse complement strand
GTGGCATGAGTACTGTACGTGCCCTCGGCGCGTTGCGCATTCCCCGCTGATCTCTCCGATCTGCAGAACTTGCCTACCACTCTCGCGAGCGCTTTCGAGATCGAGACGACTGCCCCGGCCTGTTCAATGGACTGAGTCTATGCAAGATTTACGTGTGCGGCGGACCCCACGACCATTCATTCAATGTCCATTGTTCTCTGTGGCTCCGAGATCACAAAGCGCCGCTAGCTATGCTTTGAACGTGGGAGCGCCTTCTCATCTCTTTCGTAGCGCAGATCAGGGGCAGGTTGCATTCGGGTTGTCATACACTCGACGCCCTTGTCTCACGACATGACCTTCGGAACCCCTCCGAGTCGCCACCTGCGGTTCAAGTCACTTGATCCACGCCCAAATTACCGTATATGGCAAGTCGTCCCCTACCACCCACGAACCCTGGCTAACACAACGACCTAGGCTCGGTGGCCCTTCCCACGCGTCTTGTCTAATCGAGTCCGGGCCACCCTTTCATAGAATCACTTGATCATGGCGAACGCCGCTCGCAATGCAGAATAAGGGCGTCTATTCCGCGAAAATGGCCAAGCCGTCAAGCAGTCGAAACCGTCGAGGGTAGGCAAAGGGTGGGAACCTTTCGCGGGGGCGCGCTATATAGCTAGGGTGCTTGAAACCAGCTTTGCTCGCCTTTCCAGCCCTCGCGAGTCGCTCTTCGCTGCGCGCAGTCCGTCCTCGCGGAGTCGTCGTCGTCGTCGCCACTGTGTGCAAATTCGACGCCTTCGACACCCCAAAACTCTTCTGATTCTGCGATTTCGCGTTCACTATGGCCCCGACCAGGACATCGAAGGCCGCGACGAAAGTGAGTTTTGCAGTCTCGCAGTCTGTCGTCCCCCCCCGCTTTTCTCTACCCCTTCGACTGCAATTCACTGACGCGCGTCCTCGTAGAAGGAATGTTACTCCCATGAGAGCCTCCCTGGCTTCGTCAACAACATATGCGAGGGATGCGGCGTGAGGGTGATCGACCGGCACAACCAAAGAATGCATAGCATCGGTCACTTGTCGGACAACCTGTGGTGGGCGGATGCCGTCAAGCGGTGTGTGACATGGCCTTTTTACTCCCTCGCGGAGTAGCGCTGATTTCGGTCTCTCACAGACCCTATCGCTGTGAATATTGCGGGATGGGTTTCTCCCAATCCAACGGGCTTAGGAGACACGTGGCGGCATACCAGTGCGTATCCAACCGCCTCATATACCTCCTCTGAAGAGGTTTCCTCCCCTCTCTCATGCTTCTCGCTCGCTCTCCATACCATGACCTACTTGATCCCTCACCACCTTCCTACCCTTCTGCTGACCGCATCTACAGCGACGAGAGCCTAAAGAATCCATGCCCTAGCTGCGATGCGACGTTCGCCTGCTTGGGTGGTCTCTTGCGCCACCGTAGGAAGAAGCACGACTACGAGACGCCGAACGCGCGCGGGCAGAGGGAGGAGCCGTACGAGATGGCACCGTCGACCGGATCGTCGAAGGAGAATGCGCCAAACGACTCGGACGACGATAAGCAAGCATCGACTTCCGCTGCGCCTCAGCCGGAGATGCCGCCCCTGCGGAGGACCCGCGAATGGGTGAATCTTCTACCTGCTATGACCGGGTGCGATGAGACCGCGCCGATTGTCGACCCTCACTACCATCCGTATGGATCCTCGGTGGAGTATGTTGATGCGTCCGGTCAAGCGGTCAACAGTGAGCTAAGTGACGCGACGTTTGGCGGCATGCCTCCCTCGACGCTCGGGTACGACTACGGCGACTCCGTGGCACCTGCTAACAACTTCGCGGACTCGCGGGCGCTAGATTCTCCAGAGGTGTTTGGGCCAGCTTTCGACGACACTCCTTACCCGCCCGAGGACACGCTCTATGTTCCCGGCCTAGAAAACCAGGCGCCTGCCTACTACGCTTCGACGCAGGACTGGATTCCGCCTACAAACAGCTATAGCTATCACTCGGCCTCGACCTCGCGCCTCTCGACGCCTTCGGAGGTCACGTCGCTGCCTCCTTCAGCCGATTTTGCGCACGAGCATCATACTCCTGCGGCCTTTGATCAGCCCGCCTACGGCTGGCTTGCTGATGCGACAACGTGGTCCCCTGACGAGACGAACAATGCTTCTCCTTACGCGTTGGACTTCGACTATGCTGATTGGCATTATCAGCAACCAATGATCCATTGAACCTTGCGTTGACCTCGTTCTAATCGCAAGTGATAGTAGTACTCTGCGTGCCGCCGGTCGCCTTCACAATCGGAGGAGAGCCTACGCGGGGGCTTTTGCTCTCTCGTGCCAGCGAAATCGCCCTGCTCTGCACTGTGCACAGTCCATTGCTATAGGATAAGATACATCGCCCGCGTACTAAATCGTACCCATATCTGTACTACTGTCTTGAAATCGCATAATCGAATTCAATAGTATACTATTCTGAGAATCGCTCGTGGGCTCTTGCGAGAATGAACCCGAAGGACTGACGGCGTCAAATACTGATATCTCGTGAGAGCCTTTTCACATCCTGGGTCTTGAAGTTTGAACGTACTTCTAGAGAAGGCTTCCAACGCGGACCCGTGCCCGATAGACGTCAGAGAACAAGGACTATCTATCACTACACGCCATACACCCCCTCCAGATAGGTGCTCTGCGCGAATGTATACCCATCGCACCTCAGCTACGACTGCGCGTGCCAAGTCAATTTGGGCACGGCTATGCCCAGCAAAGATTTCTGTGACGTTGGCGGGGATCAAAGCCGTCGAGACCCATGTGCTTGAGTAATGCGATACCGCCGTCCCATACAGGAGCGAGTTCAGCGTCGACGCGACAAGGGAACGGCCAAACACTCACCAATTCATCGGCTCTACGCAGTCGAGGATGTCGAGCAGTACGAGCGGGAGGGAATGTAGGCATGAGACTTGCTCGACCCGAGTGAAATAATCTTTTATGCGCCGAGCGAGGCCCTTAGGTAGAAGAACGAGCGTAGAGATGATCGCAATGCCCCAGGTGATTGAGAATCTTGAGGGACGTGTCCTAGCGTTTTGGCCAGCGGCCGAGTCGCGTAGTCTTCATGAAAGCCTCGGCATCACTTCCTAATGGATGCCGGCGGAGCATCCGACGGTTTCCCGCTTCTTCTGCACTGCTGGGTCAACGTTGGTACGCGCGCAGTGCGAGTACTCAATTTTCACGGCGACCGTGTCCCTTGAGTGACGGAAGGCGTAGTGAAAAGACTGCACGATGCGGCAGCTGACTGGCGCTCAGAAGGCGAGGTGCGAGAGAGTTCACGCACTTCGGTTTTGCGATCAAGGGTGGATATCGATCAAAGGGTGACGAATGCGACGAGACCATACCATAGGCGCCGGAGAAAAAACAATAGCAAGGTAATGTGCGACGTCCGAGGAGAATAGGTGTCAGCGGGATCAACGTCAACATGGCGGCTGCACGGACGAGTTGATCCGAATGTGCGATTCGTCAAGGTCGTCCGCGGCATACCCTTCATCAACGGCGCCATCGCTCTGACGGTCGTGAGGGTCCTGTAGCTCGCGCTGCGCAACGGTCTGCTGCGCCGACGGAAGGGCGCCGAAGTTGAGGTTGAGGGCGGCCTCGCTGAGTACGCGTATCTTCTGACACTTCATCTCCAGCTGCTCGGACCGTGCATGAGCAATGCTAGCCGTGCTCCGGCTCGTAGGAGCGTAGACCTTGTAGAAGGAAGTCGTCTTCAGATGACCGCGCTGTAGCACGCGCGTCCCAATCCGATGCATCAGGACGACGAGACGCAATCGTACGCCTCATCTCCTCCGATAGTAATCGTGCCTCCTCGCGGTCCCTGTGACGACGGGCCGTATACTTGAGAAACTCCACGCTAAGGGCTGGATATCATCAGCACATAGAGCAAGGCGTAGCGAACGGCGCTTACCTTCACTTTGGGTAGGATTAGACAGACTAGGATCTCGCGGTGCCGAGGACCATATCCAAGACGGTAATTGCGAACCCTCACCCGGGACACGACGTCAGTGAGACCGATCCCACCAACTACAGCGAAGTCAGCCTCGTAGAGGTCCCATTCTCTCTCCCACTCCAATTTCTCCTCTTCGTCAGCACGCACGCATTGAGCGCCTTCTCATTGTCGTCGTCGAGACGGTGGAGGTGTCCTTTCACACCCAACGTTAGAGAAGACGGAGCGGAGCGTTCCAAGCGCGGCGATAGTGAAGATTCGCCGTATATGCGCGTTGAGAGTACTTGTCGAAGGTGCCTCGTGCGCGCGTAGCCATGAAATTGCCGCGAACATTGGCGTTACGGAATATGTTGGTCGCTTTTCTCGTTCGTAGGGCAACGTGTCGTCTAGCGCATTGCCGTCTAGGGTAAGGAGAGCGTCGGATGTATGTAATCGTCGATACAGGCGAGAGATCTATGACTTCAACATCTCGGCGATCTTTCCCGACTGTACCATGGCGGTCGTATCGTCGCAGCCTGGGATCGTCATTCCAGCGCCAGGGTCGAAGCTTCGAGGGAAGACTTACCACCGATGTGCTTTTGCCCTGAAGAAGTAGACAGAGAGATTCAGATTGTTGTAGACGCGGATACAAATGGGATACGCGCTGATGAAGACGTTCGGAACCGTGTGCTGGCCGGTCTTGCCCTGAAGATAGCCCTGGATGTCGTCGCCATCCTCCATCTTATCCAGTCTACCGTAAGGGGTCAAAATCAAGCAGAGTAAGATCTCTTTGATAGATGGCACTCACTCGAGGTATTTCCTCTGCGCGTTGGGGAATCTGGTGTCGAGCAAAGACTTCACCCGCGTGCAGTACGGGCACCAGCTTCTGGAGAACACGCAGATCGTGTTCTGGGAGATAGCGGCCTAGCAATCATCAGATACGATGCTCGGGTGCGCCCTTATAGCTCGCCTACCTCAGCAAGCGCCTTCACAGACATAATGGGCGTTCTAGTTCAAGAGAACAACGTGGTCGGGAGCAAGCGCCGGGTAGAGGCACGCGCCGAACATGGCGCGCACGTGGTGCGGCCGTCACGCGTGATCCGTCATTTCCCCACTTCCGTTTTCGGTCATTCCTATGTTGGTCCCGACGCCCACGCTATGATTGTCCCGTGGCCGCGGATTACGGCTCCCAGGCCCAAGGAGGACACCTGTCGGTCTTGCCCTGCTTGCACTAGCCTTTCTTGACCGCATATCGGGGTCGGACAGGTCAATACCGGCCCCCGACGAGCGCGCATGCAGCGCGCAGGGCAACTAGAACTTCGGGCTACCGAATGCGCGTCTTCCGTCGCGGTGTATATATACCTGACTACACCGCTTATTCCCCTCGCACAACGTGGTTGCGACCCTCCACATGCGCTTCACGCGGCACTGGCTTTCGCAATGCGGCTCTCACCCTCGGCATCGCAATGACTACGGAACGCGACGGTGCCCATGTACTTCTTGCTGCCCTTCTTTACCCTCGCCTCTATCAATCGGTGTACCCGCGATGGGACGACCTCGACTTCGCATGGCTATCTGGTGCGTCTGCTTCGCCGGTCGGGGTTCGCGGGACTGACGACTTTTGTTACGTGAAGTGGCGCCGGGATCGGAGGACTCGTAGCCGCGCTCTGTCTAGCGCGATATCCCGACATAGACGTTACCGTCTACGAGGGCGCTTCTCGACTCGCGGAGGTGGGCGCGGGTATTGGCTTTTGGCCGAGTAAGTGCAAATCATCCGCGAAGCTGTATCTGGATTAACGAGGTTAGGACCTAGGGAAATTCTCAATCGGCTCGGCTTGGAGGAGGAGCTAATGGCGCGATCTTGCGTTGAGGCAGGAGAGGAAGAAGGTCAGCCCTGTGGTATACATGCACGTGCTTGTTGTTAACGAAGGAGTGCAGACACGAAGTTCATATGCCGTAAGAGCGACCAGGCCGAGGGCTATCATTTCTACACCATACAAGCCAAAGGCGAGTCTCTTCTCTACTTTGACGCAATCAGCTTTGCTAATCTCGTCGTCTTATCACTTCAGGCCGCCAGCTTCGCGTCCACCGCGCCGACTTCCAGACCGTCCTCGTCGCGCGCCTCAAGAAACTCGGCCGCGACAATGTCGTCTGCTCGAAGCGTCTCTCCTCCTACAGCGACGCGTCTTCTTCCTTTGACGCGTCCTCTCCTATCTTTTCCGGCTCCTCTTCCTTGTTCATCGCCTCTTGTCCCACCCCTTCCTCACCACGCCCATGCACAACCACCTACTCCGGCGCATCCTTCTACGCCCCCTTCCCCTCAACTTCACCCTCGTCCTCCTCCGAATTTTCTGCACCTTCGACAATACTGTTGCGCTCCCCATCTGCCCTCGATCGTCCTGACGACCATCCCATCCATCTGCATTTCGAAGACGGCACCGTCGCGATGTGCGACGTACTCATCGGCGCGGACGGCCTTAAGTCGCGCGTGCGCGTCGGGATGATGAAGCGGCTGGTGTCCGAGGCTACTCGACAGGCGGCGGGACCAGCAAGGGCTGAGGGGGAAGTTGAACGAGCGGTGGCAGCGGGGGGCAGGGAAGACGCGCGAGCTGGGTCCTGCGAAGGGAGACCGGCAGGGACAGAGGCGAAGGCGGAGGCGCTCGCGGCGGCAGCCCAGCCCGTCTGGAGCGGCTTCGTCGCGTACCGCGTGCTCATCTCGGCGGACAAGCTGAGGGAGCGCGCGCCCGAGCACTCGCTGCTGTCCAATTCGATGCTAGTGAGTCTCCTCCGCTCGCGTCGTGGAAGAGGGCTGCATACTGACCTTCTGCTTATAGTACTTCGGGAAGGATGCGGTGCGTATTGACGGCGATTCCCTCCTTCTACGCCTGCTAAGGGCGAACTCCAGTGCATCGTCGGCTACTCCATCCAGAACGGCGCTTGTCTAAACGTCATCTTCTTCACCTTCGACCCCGCGCAGGAGCACGGCGTGCACCCGGGCGAGTGGATGTGCAAGGCCGCGAAGGCCGAGTTCGCGGGCGCCTTCGAGGGGTGGGAGCCGGAGGTGCAGGCAATGCTGGATGTGAGTGGGGTGGATGCTTGTACGACGCTCGACGCTCGTGCTAGACATCGACGAGACGCGCGTGCTCAACGGGATGAAGCGGGGTTGAGGACGAGGCTAATGCGCGACAACAGTGCATAGACGGCGCGTTGAGGTGGGCGGTGCATACGACGAAGCCGCCTGGACTTCCGACGTTCGTGCATGGGAGGACGGCGCTGATGGGTGATGCGGTGAGTAGAGGTCCGACGAGATGAGCG
The DNA here is from genome assembly GCA_024196135.1 of Pleurotus ostreatus/Saccharomyces cerevisiae fusant. NCBI lineage: Eukaryota > Fungi > Pleurotus ostreatus/Saccharomyces cerevisiae fusant. Next base: position 3,687 of record JAMQCK010001191.1, on the reverse strand, counting down.
GAATCCGTCTAATATATTCCTTCAGGCTCACTCGATGACGCCTTTCCAAGGAAGCGGCGCAGGACAAGCGGTCGAGGTAAGCTGTGCCTTTGAGATTCGGGTTATTTTGCCATCCCTGACGCCCACTTTCAGGATGCATGGCTCCTCGCGCACCTCCTCGGCGATCCGTCCGTCACTCGCAACACCATCCCCGAAGCCCTTCGCGTATACGACGCCGCTCGCCGGCCTGTAGCTCAGGACGTGCAAGAGCGCTCGCGCGTCAACGGCCACCTACTTGCGCTGAACTACCGTGGCATGGATTTCAACGCGCTGCAAGGGGAGGCTCAGCGTGCGGCGCTTATTGAGCTGGGCGAGCAAATGCAACGCGACTGGGATTGGTGAGACGAGCTTCTTCTTGTCGAGCTTCGGCGCTAATGTCTCCTTTTTAGGGCTTGGTCGACATCGACGGATGGGATGGTCCACGATAGCTTGGAGGCTTTGCGAAAGGCGGACTTATAGCCCGCGTAGGCCGTGTGTGCGGCGTATTTCTCGACACTGTATCTTGGTAAGGCTCGTGTTTTCTGGGTTAGGTTCGACAGACTGTATTATTAGATCTTATAGGTACCCTCAGTGTATCATACCCCTTCGTGTTTGCCAATTATACCCCATGCTGGCTTCTTTTCACCCCGCTCGACGCGATTCGCCGAACGTATCGAAGCGTGGGAACTTCGCCCCTTTCGTTCGCGTGGCGTCGATGCTCGCGCTCACCCTCTTGCTTTCGACCGTCACCTCGCTGGGCACGATGTCAGCCGCCTTTGAAGTACAATCCAAGCATTCGCCGTCCATCATATGATCTCTGACAGGCGAATCTATCAGGCAGTTCGAAAGTAGGATGTCGACGTCATCGCGGAATTCATGATGAACCTCGAGGGATGGCCTCGTCCAGCGAGCGTTGCAATGCCCCAGGATGCGCCTATAGCAAGACTACCTCAAGAGATCTTGTCGCAAATCTTCCTGCGAAGCGTTGCAAACCTCTCGGGAAGAGCCGCGCTCTACTTCGTCCTATCTCGCATCAACTTTGTGTGCGTCGACTGGCGCAGCATCGCGCTCGACACGCCTCAGCTATTCTCTTCAATCGATCTGGATCTATTTCGCGACAAGCCAGAAGTCGTTGAGTTCCTGCTTGCGCATGCGGGCGCCGTTCCTCTGCACCTCTCCGCCGAGTCGGGCTATGTCGAATGGGAGGAGTTCGCACCTTTGTTGCACGATTTTGCGTCCCGATGGACTTCTATAGCGTTAAACGCCTCCTCTGCGCACTTCGCAAACTTCAGGGGCATCGAGCTTCCCTTACTCGAGGACCTTTGCGTTGTCCTTACTCCGCCCTGCATACACCGCTGCCTTGATTTCGTCGCCCACGCACCGCGATTGCGAAAACTGGACATCTGTAGACTGGTAGAATGTGGTACGCCGCTTGTTTCTTGACGCGAATCTGTACTCAAATGACTTTCTCAGGTCCAGACGAAGGTTATCATACCGACTTCTTCCTCGACGTGCTGCGGCATTGCGCCCCGACGCTCGAAGAGCTCGAGCTCAAAACGGAGACATGGAGGAACCACTCCGACTGCCTGCCGAAGTTGTACGCGCCTATTACGCTGCCGCGTTTGTCTTCCGCTCGCCTCTCGCAGTACACGCACACCATCTTGGCGTGCGTCGTCGCCCCGCGGCTCAACCAAGTCGCTCTCACTCTCTCAACCGAAGCCTCTGGCGACGGCGACGTATTCACGTCGCTCCTGGCGCTCCTCGATCGCGGGCCGAACTCCATTGATTCCTTGACCGTCGAGCATGTCTTCGTCGAATCACCCGTCGACTTCGTGTGCTGCCTTCACAAGCTTACGCGTCTGACCACGCTGAAGGTCGAGGGATACCCGGGCACACGGACGCTCATGGATACGACGACTCTGAAGGCATTGAATCGGTCGGCGATGCTCCCGAACCTACAAAACATTGTTGTACACTACTTGGGTGGCATCTGGCCAGCGACGATCGATATGTGGTACGCATTCCTGGATTGGAGAAGTCAGGAGAGGACATGCGAAGGAGTTGTGGTCAAGGCGCTTACCAAAATCGATACAGACGTGCCCGACGTCAGTCTGCGCGCGTCTTCTCCGGACTACGGCAGCGCGCTGTTCGGTTTATAGTCATGCATGCCAAGATGTCCTTCACTAGACGAACTTCGGGATAGTTCCCTCTCAAGTGCGCGATTGCATTACGCGGACAGCGGGACCGTACTGATGCTTCTTTAGCGTTCATACATCTCTTCCTCGAATGTATTCCCGTCGACTGAACCACTATGCGACGCCATTTGACGTCCTTTCTCGAGGTCTCTCCGTTATCGCAAGGTACGCACCTTCGAGATGCGTCACTGAGCGCCCGTCCGTTTCAGCGCGTAAACGTGTATCCTCGGCCCCGACGCGGACTCAGCCTAGCGCCCGGCGTCTTCTTTCTTGGTATCCCGAACGATCGACGGCATGGTACGGGACCCTCAAAGCACTCAACCGTAAGGTACGTGGGCCTTCTTCTGGATTACTTCCCATTCTTATCCTTCATTCCAGGAGATGGCGCAGAACGCTATCCGAGCGCGTGCTGTGCATGCAGGAGCCCACCGTAAAAGCGTGTCCAGCGCGCCGCTGAAGGGCGACGACTCCCCTCGTCGTCTTAACTTTGTCATGCTTGAGATAGCAAGGAGTCTGGATATCGTGCTATGTGGGGTCGGCGCTGCGCTGCTCGCGGTCGTCCTTCTACGTAGGCGGCGTTCACTACCTCTACCGCCTGGACCACCCTCCCTGCCAATCATCGGCGGTCTCCTGTCGATGCCGAATGAGAGGGAGTGGCTTACGTTTGCAGAGTGGGGGATAAAGTATGGTACGTCGACCGTTCCTTTCTCAGCGCTTTCTCACGAGCGTCCAGGCGATATATGCTCGGTGTCCGTCTTTCGTCAGACCATGATCATCATCAACTCGCCGCGGATCGCGATGGACCTGCTCGACCGTCGTAGCGCCATTTACTCCGACCGTCCATCCATTGCATTCGGCGGCGACTTTGTGGGCTGATCGCGTACGACCGTTCTTCTGCCTTACGGCGCGCGACATCGCGCGAGTAGGCGCCTCATGCAGCAGGTCATCGGCACTCAGAGCGCGGTGCACAAGTTCGACGAGATCGAGGCGAGCGAGGTTCTCAAGTTTTTGAAGAACCTGCTGGACACGCCGGACGACTTTGCAGAGCATGTGAGACAGTGAGTGCTCGACCTTCGGACGCATGGCACCCGACCGACCTTCGATTTGCAGCATGACGGGATCCATCATCCTCCGTATCTCGTATGGATACCATGCCCTCCCCTGCGAAGACCCCTTCATCAAGCTCGCGAACGAAGCGACAGAGCAATTCGCTTTGGCAACTTCTCCGGGCGGGTTCCTGGCCAATCTCGTACCTCCGCGTGCGTCGTGATTCTTTGTCCCTCAAAGATGGTCTAAAACGCGGGCTTTTCAGTTCTTTCCCTCCCCGACTGGTCACTGGGAGCAGGCTTCAAGTCTATTGGGCGCGCTTGGCGGGCAACGCTCGATCGCATGGCCGATTCGCCGTACAATTTCGTCAAGTCTCAGATAGTAAGGCATCTTTTGGCTCTAGCGACGCTCATCCGACCTGGTTCAA
>JAMQCK010001190.1:0-10974 GCA_024196135.1 Pleurotus ostreatus/Saccharomyces cerevisiae fusant | reverse complement strand
CGTTCGGCGGCGCTCGTCTTTCTTGATCCTGGCGCCCCGCACGCACGAAAAGTTATCGGAGCGGAGAAAGAGACGCGGGAGAGGAGTACGGCTTCGCGATTCGCCGGGCTGTGATTGCAGTCGGGCGGGAGGACGGGTCGCGCGTGATGCTCGGGGGAGGAGGGCGAGCAGGCAAGGTGGTGCGGGGGAAGGAGCAAGCAGGGCTAGCGATGGCAGCGATTAGTCGCGGGTGCGCGTTGTGCCAGCAGCGTGGGGGACACCGTTTGCTGCACGAGCAGGGCAGGACTGATGCATGCTGATAATGTGTCAGAGCGCGCGGGGAGATAATCAGCAGCCACACGCAGGCGAGCGAGCCGGTGCAGGGTGCGCTCGTGAGCCGGCTCGAGGGCCGCTCGCGGGCTCCCGCGGGACGGCGGGCCGGGGCGGGCGTACTCAGCGAGACCAGGCGGTCGGATAAACGCGAATTTTTGGACCAAGGGAGGCGCGCGCTCCGAGGAGGGAAAGGGGAATGGACTGCAGCCGGCCTTTGAGCGCGGGCAGAGGGCAGGGGCAGACGAGCCGGGAGAACGATAGCGGGGGTGGCGGACAGGCGGGGAGATCGCAGATCTGATTGCCAGCATGCGCGAACGGAGGCGAACGGCGGGCACGATCGATCGGGATATCCCCGCAGGGCGATACCGGAAATAGGCTGCACGCGGTGGATGGCCCGGGATTAAGCCGAGTGTATATATATCCAGAGCGCGGGCGAGCGGTGATTCCTCTGAACTGCCCGAATTCCCCGCTTTTGAGCATGGAAGGCGAAATCGACTGGTGCGCCTCTTGTGGGCGCCAACTCGCCGCGAAACGCATCACAGAGACCATCAGAGGTGAGCGACTCCGCCCAACGCGCCTTGTCCCCGACGCTCATCACCCCCGCCCCAGTCCCTGCCCCGCCCAATGCTCAGCCACCAGCACCAGCACCCGGCAAGAAGGGCCGCAAGCAGCCACGACAGGCGCCTGCCCAGCCCGCCACAGTTCTCAAGACGCGCACCGTCTACGACAGCGCGCCCCTCCCCCTCTACTGCTCCGACAAATGCCGCCTCGCCGATCTCCAGAGCCCCGCACGCGCCGGCGCCCTCCCCATCGGCCACAACCCCGTCCGCCACCCGTGGCGCCTTGATGACGACGAGTTGGCGCTAGTCCCCGACTGCGCCGTCGACGACGTCTCCTCCGTCGGCACCTCATCCTCCGCGTCCTCTACCTCGTCCGCCCCGGAGCTCCAGCTCCGTGACATGGACCCCTCCCTCGCCGCCATCTTCCGTGGCTACGACTTCAAGCCGATGCCCCTCGTCCCCGGCTTGGCCCCCGACGCGCGCCCCGCCGTCCCCCGGTCGGCGCGTCGCAAACGCGACCTCGACGCGGAGTACAACGGTGGCATCATGATGTCCGGCAAGCGCATACAGGAGTGGACCCACCCCGAGCAGCCCAAGCCTAGCCGCCCAGCCTACCCCCTTCCCTACCCCCCTGGCTACGCGCAACCGACTGCTCCGACGAAACCCTCTCCTACCTCCTCCCAAAAGAACGGCGTCATCCCGGGTTGGAACGACGGCACCAACGCGTGGCGCGCGTCGATCTACAACCTGTCCTCCACCACCGACGTCGACCCCATGGACCTCCGCGAGCACTACGCGTATAGCACGCAGGTGGCCTCCACCCACCGCTCCTCAGGCGGCGTCGTGCCCACCATCCAGTCCTCTCCCCCTACTTCCCCGGTTTCCTCCACCTCCTCCGTCCCCGGCCTGCGCAGGAACTCCGCCCCGTCGACCGCCCGCACGGACCCGGACGCGCTCCTGCTGTCGAAGTTCTCCGAGCCCTTCAGCAGGCGCAGCGAGTCGCGCCAGACGCTTAACAGCGGCTCCCCGCGCCCGTCGTCCTCGATGCCCGAGTACCGCGAGAAGAGTCTCGTGGCGCGCGGCGCCGAGCACGCGCTCCTCGTCCCCAACGTGACCCTCAAGGTCCGCCGGAGATCGAACGAGCGCACGGGCAGCAGCCTCCCGGGCGCGCGTAGCCCGCTGTCGATGACTGCGGTCGCGTCGAGCGACGAGGAGACGGACGGCGACGACGACGTGACACTGACTGAGGACAAGCTCAGTGAGCTCAAGGTCTCCGATAAGCTCAAGCGGCCCACGATCGAGTGTGAGTTCCTCTACTTCGTTTTCCTCATCATCGTCCTGACTCCCTCCTCAGCCCGCCCGTGGTCCTACGACGGCTACAAGACGTACCCGGCTATGCCGTTGAAGCGTGAAGTCTCTGCTCTCTGGCGATGGTAATCGCCTCGCTTTTCGCGGTGGTGATCGTCGACAATCACTCGACCCTCGCCCTCGCGTATCGTCCCTTGCCTGCTCTTGCATGACCCTGCCCTCGCATAATTCGCCCCGCATCGCATATCATTATTCTCCCGCATGGACGCCCGGCTGCCAGCAAAGCATATCCACCCGCACTATCATACCCGTCTGAGGCCGACACCGACACGGACACCCTGCACGCATCTCGCGCATCACTGTCTCGCACGCGCATCATCGTCTCGCATGCAACACACCGCAATAATTTATGTCTTCGCGCGCACGCATCCTCATCACGCATGCCTATCCTCCACACGCACGCAATGCCCGTATCCTCATCCCGCACGACCTGCACATCCTCATCCCGCAAGCACGCCCTATCCTACGCACGCACTACCTCGCCCACGACATCTACGGGTCACGCCGCGCCGCGAACGCATAATGGGTCCGTCTCACGCACACTGCGCCTTGTCGCGCATCACTCGCCTTGGTCGTCGCGCACAACACTCTCGCGCACGCCGAGTGCCTCACCGCGCACCACCACAACGTGCATCACCACAGCGCGCACTCACCGTCCTCGCACGGGCTTATGGCTATGTTTATCACTTCCTTATCCGTCGGTGTCAGCTTTCGTTCCTTTGTTGTGTACTATACCTATCTCCTTCCACGCTGCCTCTATTCTCCCTGCACGCCTCTATCCTCTTCCGCATGTTACCTTTCCGCTTCCCTGCTACCTACTTACCTATCTGCCTATCCTCTCACCTGCTACCTATCCTCTCACCTGCTACCTATTTGCCTCCTGCTACCTATTCCTCTTCCACTATATCCTCTTCGCCCCACAAGGTACATGGCTGTATACTGTACTCGCGCTAATTTCTTTCGGGTCGGGCGCGCGGCCCTTGTACTATGTCTTCGGGTGCCGGTTACTGTCTTCGGGTGTCGGTTACTCGGCCTCGAGTGGTCGTGTTACTTACTAGTTACTTTTTCTTGGACTTGGCTCTACTGAGCGAGTCACTGCTCTACCGAGCGAGCAGACTTTGCAAGCTGGACTCTACCGAGCCAGTTGTATGACGGGCGGGTCGTATGCGTAGGGTACGGGTCGTTATGAACGAAGAACGAACGAATGAATGAAATGTATGAAACCAAACGAACTTGGAGTGAGCGTGAACTTGGGCTTGCAAAGGAAGACAAATTCGATAGAGAGAGGGAACTTGGGCAAGTAGGACCTTGAAAGTACTAAAAGCTTACCCTAGAGATTACTTACTAGCTTCGAGCTCTAGCTTACTGACTTCATACTGACTTTGCACCACAGGCAGACCCAAATTCAGTATCAGGTGAATAATTCAACGTAATACCTGCCATGCTAGGTCTACGACGCCGGAAGGTGGCCGATAACTTCCTTGGATGAATATCTTTTCTGAATAATTTGGCGTTAGCATAAAACATCCAGAGGGAAACAAATCGCACGGTGACCGTCATTTGGCCCAGGCGGTGATCGTACGGTGATCGTATGGTCACCGTACGATTTGTTTCTCTGCGGATGTTTATGCTGAACCTCACCTTGACGAATACGAGGTACGCCCGCGGGGATTTCGCTTGAACAGTGGCAGGAGTAGCGTTTTCATACCCAGTGATGTGGAAGTAATACTGCTGAAAATCCACCCACGTGTTCTACGAGCGTCATATTTTGGTGTGCCTCTGGTGTTGCTCGTTGGAAGAGGAGATAGGCTTGGGCACTACATCTCATGAAGGCAAACAGACTTCGACAGTCTCGTTAACCAGCCTCAAGGACCTCAGGACGCGCGCCACAATAATGCAAGGCGTCTCCTGATCTGTCGCCGCAGTCAAGGTGGCCATGGTGCTCTTGTCTTTCATGTTTGCTTCATTCGTACGCGCTCGCCGTTCATACGCACGCGCCGTCCAAGCCGTGTCCATCACCGTCCAAGCCGTGTCCATCACCGTCCATGCCGTGTCCATCGCCGTTCATGTCTGTCCATATGTTCTCGCCGTCCAAGCCGTTCATGTCCTTATTCATATCTCATTCTCGCCTATCCGCCTGCCTTCATGTTTCTCGGACCTTGGATAGCAAGTAGCGCCTTTGGATAGCAAGTAGCGAGGAGGGTAAAGTACACCTTCTATTATTTTCCATCCGTTTCGTCGCTGTAAGAGACTGAATAGCCCAAGAATGAGACTGAATAGCCCAAGAATGACATCCACCCACGTCTACTTTGCGGACGTCCACAGCCTAGGAGGCTAGGTACCTGGCGATGACGCTTACAAGGGTGAGAGACGGCGAACAAATTCAGGGAGAGGTACAGCGAGGCCAAGGGGGAGGCGGTCATCAGGCCCAGCGATGGACCTTTCTAGACGCAGACGGGCATCGCGGCGGAGACCAGGTCAATGAACGTGCGAGGCGTCTATAAAGGCCGCAAGAGGCGTTGCTAATGGCCGCAAGAGGCGTCTATAATGGCCGCAAGAGGCGTTGCTAGTGGCCACAAGAGGCGTCTCCTATGGTCGCAAGAGACCGTGTTCTCAAGACCGCAAGGGCGATTCCGTACAAGCCAGACGTTGTACGCTCGTGGGGGCTGTCGAGACCCACTCGCGGAAAGCAGGAAGACCGAAGGGGCTCATTAGTTCGCGAAGGGCTCGCCGTTCGACTTGTTGAATGCCTAAGACCGGTCTCTGGCAGTCAAGACGTCGGTCTCGTGGCAGTCAGGACGCGGACGGTGATACCGCTCTTACGGCCGCGCAAAGGCATGCGACTAGAGGCCTCCGACGTTTTGCCAGACGTCGAGCCGACGTAACAAGATACTGTTGAACTTTGTCTTGAAGCCGTGTCGGAGTGTAAGGCGAGGCAAGACATGGAGTAACAAGGGCTGATATTCAAGCTCAAGGAGTAACAAGGGCTGATAAGATCACAACGAGTAGGTACGCTGATGAGGACCGCGTTCGTCGCTCGACAGCGGCCGCCACCTAGGTGCAGGAGTCAAGGGCGCAGGGTTGCAGAGCGTAGTCAGCGTCAGAGCAAGGTTCGGAAACAGCAAGAGCTAAGACCGGAAACAACAGGGCTGATGAACAAGCACGGGGGACCTTGATGAGAGCGAGCGGCACCCCGATGTCCGCGCAAGACCAGAGATGAAAGTTCCCATCGCACACGCACGCCCTCAAGCGCGCAGATGGGATCCAGCACGCAGATGGAGAGTTAGCGCGCAGATGGATGGGATCACAGCAGGCGATAACCGTGTCGGTGGCGAACGATTACACATAATCGCCGTCGCAAGGGAAAGCCGCGCGCGTAATAGGTGCCCGGGCGACCATCGATGGGCAGGTACGCTGGGCGCAGGGCATGGAACGAGGCGACGGCGGGCGGCAACACGCGGGCGGGCAGGCAACACGCGGGCGACTAGCGACATGCGGAGAACGAGAAAAATTGCGCGCGGGACGGGACCTTCCAATGTGGGACGGGGGCGGTGCGAAGAGGCATGCGGGGCGTGCGAGAGAAAAATTGAGCGCGGGAGGGAAGGCAGCGACAAGCGGGGGCATGCGGGGCGCCTCATCCTCGTCCCGACGCGGCAGAGGGCGGCAGGCGACGACGAGCGCGCGGTTCCCCTGCCGCTGGCGGGCGCGTATCTGACGGTGCGAACTGGTTCGAGAAAGGTAATCGGGGCGATCCACGGACTGCGAGAAGCCGGGAGGACGGAAGGAAAGTAAGCGTCCCGTGACCGGATGACTGACGCGACGCGACGCGTCGACGCGTCAACAGCAAGACATCAACGATGACAGCATCGACAGCGGGATGGTGAATGCGTCACCACCTTCTGGATGACGCATACACGCGACCGACTGGGCGCGTTGGGCTGCTCAGCTTGGATGTTCGCTGGCGCCACTGAAGATGAAGGGGAGGACTAGCAGCTGTTGATAGCTGACAGCAGCGTTGGTACCGGAACGTACTTCCCCTGAAGCCTGTTGGCCCCGAGGCGATGAACGAGAGTTCAGCGAGCTAGTCCAGCGGTACCGAGAGGCAGAGCTGAGCCGCCTCGCCCCTGCAATGTACGACATCAGTAGATACCAATAAGCACGAACTGGAAGGGTGCTTACCGCCGTCTACTTCCCCTTCGCAGGGATAACGCCGCGACTCGCACGATAGCGGCCGAGAAAACCTACGCGCCCTGTATCGCGCGCCTTGAACCAACCATGGCAGGAAACTTCGCACGCATATACAGTAGAATGTGCGTAGTAAGCTGATTTCGGTCGTATTGTCCGAGAAGGACTCGACGGCGATATACGGAAGTCCGGGCATACCCTGTCTGCGCGCCCCTTAGCCATCCTGCGCGCCACTAAGCCGTCAGCTTGTAAATGCCTCAACTTGAGCGACTTAGCAAGCAACACTTACCTCGATCCCTATCGCCTGTTTTCGTACCCTATCGCAGCAAATTTGCCTATCGTCGCGCTTCAGGCAAGCAGGCGTCCTTGTAGGTAGCCTTGTAGACTAGCTCGTAGTCTTGCAAAATCGTCGGCTCCGGATTGAACGCGCCATCCCATAGTCCGCGTCGCCCCGCACCCCATAATCCGTTGCGCACGTTGTGCGAGTCGGGGCCGACGTAAAGATAAGGGAGCCCTCTGAGTGGATGGCGTATACGGAGCTATACGCGACCCATACAGCGCTATGCGCGACCTATACAGTGCTGTATGCGACCGATCTATGCAGCGCCGGACTTTGCTCGCGGACTGAGGGCCTCGTCAGTGAGACACATACAGTCGAAGAGCACAAAGAACCTCACTCACGATCCGATTGAGGCCTTCTCACGATCATGAAGGTCAGGAGCACCTCACCTGCAGTTTCGAAGGAAGTCGAGGGAACCTTACCCATTTCGGGCAGGAATTCCACTCAATAGGCCAGGCGGTCCAGTCGATAGAGCAAGGCGAACGTTCCCAAGTGGTACGGCCGAACGTGCGTAAGGTCGCTAGCAGTCGCGTACCTAGATTCGCTAGCAGTAGGGGTTAGGGTAGGTCACATATAGAAGGAAGTGAAGGCGGTATACATTCAGAGGAACGTGATAGAACGAAGGGAACGCGGAGGAACATAGCGAAGCACTTCGAGTAGGCACGGATAGCGCCTTCATGTTCGAGCAGGAACATCACGTCCTTCGAGCAGGAACATAGCGCCCTTTGGGCGGAAAGTCTATAGCGCTTCGCGCAGGATCTCTATAGCACTTCGAGCACGGACGGACAAGGCTTCGCGCCTGGACCGACGGTTCTTCTAGTCGGGCACCGATAGACTTTGGCTGGGAATACCGCTTCGAGCAAGGACATACATCCCTTCGCGCCGGGACCGATAGCGCCGCATGCGAGGCTAGAGCGGTTGCTCTACGTTCGCTATAGGCAGCGAAGGCGATCGTGAGGAGTAGGGACCGGAATCGCAATAGGCAGCGAGGGAGATCGTGATAAGGAGAACCGCGAGGCGAAGGTCATAGAGAATGAAGTCGTTCTTAGAGGATGAAGGATTGATGAAGGAGCGAAGTCCAAGGCGAATGAATATACGAAGTTCATAATGCGAAGGGCGAAGCTCATAACAGGCAAAGACATGAACTTCGTCATCACTTGAAGCCTAAGCTCAGCATGTGAAGGAACGACCCCGTTAGGGTAGCTCGAAGGAGGGAGGGGTGAAGTTCGTAGGATGACTTGGCAAAGGTCGAGGAATGAGGTTCAATCTCGATGGAGGAAGAAACGAGTTCAATAGAATGGCTCGATGGTGGGTGAGACGAAGTTCATGAGACGAAAGGGAAAAGGGACAACGCACCTGGTGACGAATAGAGGAGCGCTTCGTCGGGCCCGGATCGCTACGAAGTGGTAGGGTTGGTACCTTGGCTGGTGAATCGCGGAAGAAGACGTTGGTGAACCCGCGGAAGACGCTGGTGAGCCCCGGAGGAGGACGAGAGTGAGCTCTGCGAAGGACGCTGGTCAGCTCTGCGAAGGACACTAGTCAGCTCTGCGAAGGATGCGTGAGAGTAGGAGCGGGACGGCGAGACGCACGGATAATCTCGACTAGACACGAAGTGCGCCGAACGGGATGCGCGAACTTCGTCGAACGTGATGCACCAATCCACGGACCTCGTCGAGTTCAGCTAATCTGCGCGAGCAAGGGCGCCGGCGTTCCGGAGGATAGATATCGTAGGTGTAGGACGAACAAGGGCGTGTTGAGTCGTCGGTGGGAGTTCGGCGAGGGACGGATCTGAAATTCCGACGAGTGGCATATAGCGCTAGTTCAACGGCGCGAACAATCATATTCAAGTCGCATGGTATGAGAAGTAACCTTGGAAATAGCGACGCACACGCTGTCCCGTCGTGCAGACCATATAGTATATCAATCTGAAAGAATATCAATATTGAGACTAGAGACGCTCGACAAGACCAACCGCACCTTCCGCATTGTCCCTCTTGGTGACCCACCGATAACTTATTCGAATTGATGTACTCCTCGTCGGACTCGACATCCTTCAGTTCCCCAGTGGAGAGACCTATCGCCAGCTCGCAGTCGCTGGAAAGCGACGAAGCCTCATCCCGTGAAATTGCCTCGGGCACCTTCGTGAATACGATGGTCTCGCGAGCGCTGCGCACGTATCGGAAACAGCCGTGCGACTCTTCAGCCCGGCGAAGTAGACGACGAGGCGCGTGAGGTTTGGGAAGGGCGTCAGAGCGCCGAACCTCCTCGAGGCGCGCGAGAACGCCACTATGAGATTCATCGAATAGATCAGCTCGTGCGTAGGCTCGAGTTCGATGGGGCGGGGACGAGCTGGGGGCGGGTGATGAAGCGGAGGCACTATGTAGACGATGTCGTCTGCGCTCGTCCATTCTGGTCCATCAAGTAAGAGGAAGCGAGATGCCTCGCGCGCGAGCATGAATTACAGCGCGTCGAATGGGCACTTCTCCACGTCTGTGTTCGCGGATACGCGCAGGCTTTGACTGATGCCGGTTATGGCCATGGGATAGCCCGCGAAGATGTCGTTGTGGCGGGGGCGATCTCGATGAGCGGCTGTATATCTCGAGGAGCAGATGCAAGGGTGCATGCGCGGTCTGCCAAGTCGAGCGACGCACTTTCTATGCGGGTCGGTGTTGGCTGCGAGGCGGAGCATCGTCCAGAGGCGAGGCGTCGTACAGAAGCGAGGCGTCCCAAGAGCGATACGACGCCAAGAACGGCATACTCGCGCGAGATTGGGCTTCGTGCGCCCGACGCACTCCAAGTCCCATCGCACTGGCGTTGCGAGAAGGAATATTTCCGAAAGGATCTCGGGAGGGAGGCGTGGGCACGGGAGAACGAGCACGTCGTGGCTGGCTATCTGCCCGCGGAGAACGTTCACTCTGGCTCTCATCCTCATTGTCTCTGCGTGGGCCTAGCCCTGCAGCCTGCGGAGGGTATGTGCTTTCTGCTTGATGGTGCTCGCATTCTGATCGTCTGGAACGTGGGGTGTGCGATGAAGGGCGATGTTCCCGACGCTGCGGGCGTCCTCGATGACCTGAGGTATGGAATCCGTCTGGGGGTACATGTCATGCGCTTAAGATGTGGAATTCAAAGACCACTCGTGACACGCAGCTCAACGCTGTTTGTCACTGAAAAGCCTCCTTGCCCGCATTCTTGCGGCTGAACTGAATTACTGAGTCTTCAAGAGACGCATAGTACCCAACGATAGTTCGTATACTCACCCAGGCCAGCTACAAGCGTTCCGCTCTGATGGACGCGGTAGGCGATGATGTGCGTTCAGGACAAGACGCGTCTGATCGCGCCGCGCGTGTCGAAGAATTTCCCTATTTGAGAACAATGCAACGCGCGCCTACAACATGCGCTTACTCGAGGTGTGGGGGATGAGTACAGCGGTCAACCGCGCGTAACCCGCATCGCACGAAGGCTCGCAAGCTTGCTCCACTGCCTTTCGTTGCTCGGGGTGTTTTTTTTTCTAGCAACGCGGCGTCGATGACTTTCCCTCAAGCAGGCCCCTTTGTCCTGCTGAATTTCTCCCAATGGACATTGTAGAATAATACCAAATCATAAGAGTCGTAAAAGCGGAAAGTGATGACAAGCAAGGAGCGGATACATCATAGTAAGACGAGGCAGAGACGGTATGTATCATCCTCAGACATCAACAGCAGTGAGCTCCAGCACCTGCCGGCAGGCGAGCACGACTCTTGGTCCGAGGAAGTACAGAGATATCATCGTTATGTCGCGGACGATTTCGCTATCAGAAATGAGGGGGATTCGCAGTCTCGCTCGTGCGAGCTAGCACATCGGGGAACAATCCTGGGTAAAGTTCAGATCTCAAAATCCGGCATTGCACCACGGACATGGGATTCACCAATCCATTGCGGAGCATAAACTCAGTCTTCGTCCTCAACCATGCTCACGTCAGACTCCGAGGGGGTGGGATCTTGAACTCGAGGTACAGCTCGAGGCGGCAAACAACAAGCTTCTAGATCACCGCCGCCGTTATTGTGGTAGCGCTGCAGAAGAGCGAGCGCCCTTCCATCAACCGACATGGCCTGCGTCCTAGACTGGGGTATAGCCCGAAGCACAGAGCGCACCTCGGGATCCTGCGGGTCCGCGCCGTTGTTGTAATCGTCGCCAAATACTATGGAGAGTTGCGTGAGATTCGGAAGGAAG
>JAMQCK010000119.1:0-60070 GCA_024196135.1 Pleurotus ostreatus/Saccharomyces cerevisiae fusant | reverse complement strand
ATCGCAGGAAAACGAGGCAGATAATCCAGCCCGAGGGAGGTCGGGCTCGGCCGACTTGTCGCTACCAGATGCCGCTGACTGCGTGTTCATTGTTCAGGACAAGGGCCTCGAGGAGATGCCGGCGGGAGAACGAACTCGGGCCGGGTGGCCGAGCCGGTGCCGGTGTGACATCATAAGGGGCTACGTCCTAATTTGGGCATGTGGCGCGGCCGACGGGACGAGGCGTGACCGTCTACATTTTGCCTTATACCGTCACCATGCTCGAGATCCGCTTGTAAACACTCTCCTTGCCCTCTTACGCTCAGCCTCCCATAATCCAAACGCGCTCTCGTCGTGTCCGCCGCTCACAGCGCGCGGGGACGGTCCCTAGCCTTTGAACACATACCCGACACCCTCCTACACCCCTATACCCTCCGTAATTTTGCAAGATGCCTTCTAGTCCCCGCCCGATCCTGAAGGACCCGGCGTCGACGCCCTGCGAGGCCGCGCGCGGTGTCCACTTCCCGCCCACGCCCTCGCTCTCGCGCACCTACTCCGCCCACCCGCCCTCTGAGTACGACCGCACCCCGATCGTCGTCACCGCCAACACCTGCGCCCTCCCCGAGCGCGGCGGTCGCACGATCACCGACGACGACGCGCCGCCAACGCCCACACCCGCCTCAAAGCGCCGCTCCGTGGGCGACGTGCACCCGCGCGCCCTCGCCTGCTCCTCGTCGTCCCTCCCCCAGCTCATCCCGGACATGACGACGTCCGAGTCCGAGGAGAGCGACGGCCTCACGAGCCCGCCCGAGTTTCAGAACGCGATTGCTGCGCGCGAGCTCCCGAGCCTTGACCTCGCCGCCGCGCTCGCCTTCCTCCCACATCCCACCAAGTCCGCGGCGACCGAGGCGGCAGCGCCGCAAGTCATCCCCGCCCGCCCGACGCGCCCAAGACGGAGCAGGATGGGTACTTCTTCGTCTCGCCCCGCCCTTCGCATCGATATCAATCGCCTGGGCGCGGAGGAGGAAGAGGAGGATGACGATGACGCGGAGACCGTGGTATCGTACTCGCCGACGCTCCGCTGCACAATGCCGAATCGCAGAAAGCTCGCACGTCTGAAGGACAAACTGGGCAACGCGAGCTTCGACCTGACACCGAGCGAGGAGTGCCTTGGCGGGTTCTGAGGCGTTTTGTGGCTGAGTGCGGTGCGTCGTTTAGACGTTGGCGGCGAAGACTGGTGCTGATGCATTGCTGGTGGGGATAGGTGTGGACATCGCCAGCACTATCACTACGGACTCGGGCACAGACGCTTCGCCTTGGACTGTATTTATCCCATAGAGCTGTTGTTGTCCTGCTTCTGCGCTGTACATACACATGTATGTACATCGCGAGGAGTAGTATCCCGTGAAGAACAAGAAGATGAATTGCAAGTGTACCAAGATATCGGAGTAAGAAGTACAGCCGTTGGTCAGTGAAGTCGTAAAGCCAAGTCCTTCCCCAACCCACCCTCCCACCTACTCCCTCTCCCTCGGATCAACCCCACCCGCAAACGCCTCCCTCAACGCCCCCACCCACCCCTCATACGCCCCCTCCCCCCTACTCTCAATCGCCTGCTCAACATGCACAAACTGCCCCGTCGCCCCCTCCGGCGTGGCATCCGTGCCGCACAACTCATGAATTGGTACCCCGTTGACGTACTTCCCGAACACGGTCTTGGAGGCGGTGAGGATGCAGGGGGAGTCGGTGGGGAGGGAGATGTTCCAGGTGGGGAAGGCGTCGGTGAGGGCGGCTTGGAGGCGGCGGGCGGGGAGGTCGGTTTGGAGGTACCAGGCTAGGGAGGCGGGGTCGTGGCCTGGGTGGGGAGGGGAGGTGGATGCGAGAGGTGTGAAAGGGCAATGCGGGTAGGAGGAGAGGTGGAAATGAGGACGGAAGTCAGCAAAGTGACGGCAACGACTTCAAGAGAACACCTACCAAGACCACTGGAAATGAATGCCACGTCTTGAGGGCATGTCGTCTTGGCCTTACCATGCAGTTGGATGTACGCGCATGACGCAGTAGGGCAGCCGCCGTGCGCGTCTTGCCAGTCCTTGATGGCCACCTGAGCCAAGTGGAAGGGTTCGCTCTGTCAAAAGAGGTAAGCCGCCAGAAGATAGAATTTGTAAAGACGGGTGATGCTGCCTCATCCAGAGTCATGGGAATAGCAAGAGCCTTGGGACCAGTAAAAGGGATCATCAAGAATGCCGCAAAGAATCAGCGCCATTTGTGGCACGTGCCGATGCCACGCTACTCGGGAGCCGCAAATCGGCTCCCCTCTCCTTCAAGGACGGCTATCCCGGTCCTCAGCACTCCGGGCATATTACTCACCGTGCTGTGCGCAGGGTCCGTGGCGTAGTACTTCGTCCCCGTCGGCGACTCGCTCTCGCAGTCTGAAGGCGCGTCGAACGCGCGGCGGTGTCGACCAGAGATGAAAAGGCTACGAGCGCGCGCTTGAGTGAAGAGTGCGGCTGCCTGCGTGTCCACTGGGCCATCGAAGATTGGATGCGGCGCAGAGAGGTGGATGTCAAGGCGAGGGTGCTGAGGAGACAGGTGATGCACTGCAGCCCCGGGCGTAATCTTCTTGTCAGGAACCGCCATAAATCCCCACCCATAAGCATAGTATCCATTCAGGACGTGCTTCTCCGCCAACACGCAGTACGCCTCCCCATTCTCCTGGTCCACGAACGAGTGCACTTCGTAAATCGCCTGCAGCGCGACCGGCAGCTCCGTCCCAAAGCAGTCCGCCGCATCATCCGAGATGTCCAGCATGCGGTGGATGGCGGCGCGGAATGCAAGCACCTCGTAGTCCTTGGGCTGTGCAGTTGCGTACGACGCGGCGTCGTAGTGCGCTGCGGGGACGGTGTAGTTGGCGTAGCAGGCGGCGAGGGCGGGCAGGGTTGGCGCGCTGAGGCAGTCTGGGGAGCTCGGGCTAGTGTCCCGGGCGAGATCCCAGGACACCAGGGAGTACAGCGTCGCCCAGAGGTACCTCAGCATGGTGAGGGCGGAGGGAGAGTTAAAGTTCGCTTCCCGGAAGGACCGGCCCGGGATTTTATGAGCGGCGTCACGATGCGTCACTCCCGATAGGGTCACGTAAATCTCTTGGTCTTCACTATCATCCTCCAGCCTCTGCTGCCTCTGCTGGTCTCTCTTAAATGGAGAGCAGGTACTTTACTGCACGCAAGAGGTCAGGCTCCCCCGATGCTGGCCCCTCGTCGAGCTCGAAGAAGCAAAAGACGTCAACCCGCGACCTAGAGGCGCTGCTAGACTGTTCCCAGCTCCTCACGCAGCCCGCTATATTGTCGCGCTTCGACGAGATAGCGTACGCGCTGCTCCACGACTACGATCTTGTGGTCTGCAGTGATACGGCAGAGACGTGCTTCAGACTACTAGAGTTCGAGTTCTATCTGCATAAGCCAGGATGTCACGAAGATCCGTTCGTGCATCGTACGGCGGAGCAAGGGGAGCTTGGGAAATGGTAAATTGACATACATACGCGGCTCGAGTTTTGCCTCTGAACCTCATATAGGTACTTTCATCGCGCGCCTGGCAAGGGTACCACCAAATATCGAGGGGGCACGCGCAAAGGGCTCGACTTGACCTTCGGCGATGCGGACGCATACGGCGGGATTCTCTTACGCTCCATGCAGAGAGTGGGCTCCGCAGAAATCATCTCCGGGCCGTCCCTTCTCGTCGACAAGATCGTCTCCCTCACTGGCGCATCCGATCTCGTCGACCTCGTCGAAAACAAATGGGCCAGCGATTCGTCTGCCTTTACGCCTAGAGGGCTTTTCCTGCGACCGCGTGAGGATACGACATGCACGGGACATCCAGAACCATGTCGCACGCCCCGCGTTGGACTCGACCTCTCAACAGCATCCCGCGCAGAATATGTGGCAAAGGCGTACCGCTACATCGCTTCCTTTGACAGCCCTCTCAAGTCAAAGGCGCAGACCTTCGCCGGTGCCGTATATTGGTGCTTCTACTCCCCGGCGCGGCCAGAAGGCGACACTCCTACTCTCACATCGGACATTGAGAAGGGCCTCCATGAGCCCAGCTTGACGCAACGCTTGGTCAAGCTGACCGCGCTCAGCTCGGCTGTGGTAATGCGTTACCTCAAGGACTACCGATCCGGCTTCGACAAGGGCTCGGTGAAGCCGTTCGTTGGGAAGAAGAACGTAGCGGCGTCGCCATCTTCCTATCTGCCGATGATGGGAGCGCTCCATCGCAGCCAGCTGGACTCTTCCTCATCGAGCTCCTAGCTGTGATCTCCCTTCTAACCATCCTACCAGACCGACGTCTGCCCTCATCCGAGGCTACGAAGGCGAGCATATGACAGACTAGCGCGTCCGTGAAGCCACTCGTTATTTTCGCCTGCTCTTCTGCCGCGGTCATAGACTCACATACTGCCTCTATGTGCGGACATCACCCCAGGCCATGAAGGTAAGTTTACGGCTTGCGCTTCCGTGAGCGCCATCTTACCCTTACAAGGCCCCTCCCGCTCGCTCCTTACTTTGGGATACGCATCAAGCCTGCTCTTGCGTATGTATATAAGGAAGACGCGCTCAACACGGTTGCCCCATCCCTGCAACACTCCCATTCGTCAACCCGACCTCGCCCACTTCCATTCGAAGACAATCATGCGCCTCAGCACCATTGCCCTTGCGGTTACCGCCATGTTCAGCACGGTGAAAGCCCAAGTCGACCGTGAGTAGTCATCCGTATCCTCAGTGAAAATGCCCATGCTCGAGAGCGCTCTTCTGATTGACCTTACTCTACAGCGGGCGTCGTTGACATCTGCATCAACAATGCCTGCGAGCCGACCTTTCCCGATTTCGCGCTGTGCGTCTGTGTCAACAGCCGACGGAATATCCTCAACTGCGTGGCCGATGACTGGAACAGCTTCCCGGGTGTTTTCGCGGAAGTCGCGCGCGCTGACTTACTCATTACGGAATGGTGCTCTACGCATTACAATGGGAATTGCGCTGCCTGAGGCCCGAGGCCGTGAACGTCGTGAGCGCTATGCCCTAACAGAGTCTCGAGGTTTACTGACGTCGCCCCGGAAGGTTGACCACTCAGTAACCCTCGATGATGACGGGCATTACGCTGTGGAAATTGCCTCCCAGGGTACTCAGCAATTCCTTGATCCTGTATTCCTTCGCCGCGTATAAGTGGCTACAAGAATCGTTATTGCCACTTGTTGAGAGGTTCCAAAAGCTTCATCACTGCGATGTCCGTTCATTGACTCGGATCTCCAACGTTTGCATTGGCGAAGGCCGTCTTTGGCTACTTACACGAATGACTGCTCTATCTTCTTCCGTGGGTCCCTTCCCGGCTTCTGGGCCTACCTCGAGGACGGCTCATTTGCCCGTTAGAGGTACTTCAGCATTTCCAAGGCGGAGGGAGGTTGAAGTTCAGATTCCGGGGGGATTTATGACCGGCGTCACGATGCGTCACGCCCGACAGGTCACGTAGGTCTCTTGGTGTCTACCGCCATCCTTCGGTGTCCGCTGCCCTCTTTCTTCGCTCGCCGATGCAGAACAGGTATTTCTAGACTAGGAAGCGATAAGCTTCACCCATGCTTGGCTCCCGTCGAGGTCGAAAGACGTCAGCTCGCGACCTCGAGGCGCTGCTAGACTGCTCCCAGCTCCTCACGAGACGTGCTTTGCACTCAAGTTACCAACACACTAGTCGGACTCCACCTCTCTTCTCGAGTGTGGATACCCCACCACGGTGCAATCCTCTTCCTCGCTGCCACTACGGATAACGACCTCACTTGCTGCGTCGAGCGGGCGCATTACCATACAACGCATGCATATTTACGGCCTACAGAACGTTCTATGCAACGTCAACCCTCCAAAAGGGTGACGCCGTGGGCACATGACAGCCCAGTGCCTACGTGAAGTATTCTTATCGCGGTCTTACCGCGTCCTCCAGGCGGGAATAACCTCAATTCGCGAAGGTCAGACCACGGCTTGCGCTCTCATGACCGTCATTTTACCCTTGCAGAGCTCCTTCCGCGCGCTACTTGTCCTTTCCTGGGCATGCACTGAGCCAACCTTCCCATGCGTATATAAGGTAGAGGCGCTGGGCATGACTGTCCCAACCCTACGCCGCACACATTCATCGACCACAATCAACGCCTCAACAGAAAAAATGCGTATCAGCACCGTCGCACTCGCAATTGCCACCATGTCCAGCATGGTGAGGGCGCAGGTCGACCGTGCGTATCTATCTGCTACCGCAACGCCGCCTTCGTGGTCGGGAAAACGCGAGGATGGACAACTGACTGACCTTGACCTATAGCGGGGCCCGTTGACATCTGCATCCAGCCCTACTGCAAGCAGTCCGCCAATTCTCCAGAGTTCGCGGAGTGCGTCTGCGGCGATGAGATAGACGATATCATGAAATGCGTGTGGACGTATTGGAGTAGCTTGCCGGGTGGCCTGGCGGAGCACACGCGCGCTATACTTGTCATTTCGGACTGGTGCTCTACCCGCTACTCGGGGGATAGCTAGGGGCTCAGCTTTCTGTGAGCGCTTTGGTCGATCGAATTGTTGACGCTTGCTGACGCTGCATCGGTCGTGACAGCCGTTGTCCAGTCAAAATCCCCTGTACTGGTATAAAATACCCTCTTCTTCATATACGTACTTGCAAAACCCGTGGAAGCACCTATGAACTTGAAGTGATTGTGGCAATCTACTCGCGGTGGAAATCTAGTTTGAACTTGTGGGTCCAGGGTGGTCCGGATCAAACTCGCGACGAAAGAGGTTGCTTTTGACGTCCACCTCAGGTCAAGACAAAGTTCGTAACGAACGATTGCATTGCTAAACCATGTCAGTGTCGCCCCTCACTCCGCCGCCTTCGCCAATTCCATGTCCACCCATTGGCTCCCCATCATCTGCGCTGACAAGGACAATCTGTGGCTACTTGCATGAATTACTGCTCAAACCGCTTTCATTGCTTTATGCACGGCTTCTGAGTGTTCCTCGTGAACGCACCATCTATCCTTTGCCCTTCGGCCTCATTCTCAAATCGCACGAACACTTGCGCGAAGAGGAAGGTCTCGCCATGAATCTCGCTCGCGCTATGGGCGTCCCCGCCCCACGCTGCATCTCATACGGCGAGTACGGTACCAGCCGCTCCATCCTCATGACGAGACTCCCCGGCCGCGTCCTCGACCAGGTCGAAGACGGCCAAATCGACTGGACGCTCATCAAGATCGACCTGCAGCGCATCCTCAGCCGTATGCGCGCCTACGCCAGCCCCTTCGGCCGTCGGGTGTGCGGCGTCGCAGGCGGTCCCGTCCGCGGGCCCATGATCCCCAACGGCGAGCTGCCCGCCTTCGACGACGAGCGCGCGTTCCAGAAGGCGCTGCGCCGCTGCTTCCGCGTCGGGAACGAGCACGACGCGGGCACGGCGGTCGTGGCGCACCGCTTCTTCGCGCTGCCCGAGCATGCGATTGTGTTCTCGCATGGGGATCTGAAGCGGCACAATGTCATGGTGGGCGAGGATGGACATGTGTCGGGCATTTTCGACTGGGAGGCGGCGGGGTGGCTGCCGGAATATTGGGAGGTCAGCGTGACGGCGGTCATGCCTGAGGATAGATGGGGCCGGCTCATGGAGGAGGTTACCGGAAACGTGTACGAGAACGAGGTGGAAGGGCATCGGGCAGTGTTCCTGCTTGTTGAGGACACTCTTCGGGAGTGATATGTCAGGCATAACGCACGGCTTCTTGTATACATAGGACTCAAAGCGAAAGGCGAAGATCAAGTTACACACGTCAGTCTACTCCTATGATTTACAACAAGGGCAGAGAAGCAAAGAACCAGCAGCTACTACAGACAGACGTTCATCAACCAGCGACTCCAAGTCCGACGGCACCAAGGAGGGAAAAGAGGAAGAGATTTTCAGAAGAATGGAAAGGAAGGGAACTTCGGAAGTAGATGAAAAAGAACTTCAGAAGTCAATAAAGGTAGCACAAAGCGGCGCGCAAGCCATTAGTAGTCATGCGGCGGGGGTCGTAAGTAGGTAAGTAAGCGTCTCAGTTCGTTCTAAATCGTTCATTCGTTACTTCGTCTCCTCCAGCGGCGAGAGCATTCCATCCTCCACCCCCTTAGCTCATATCCTGCCACGCCGGCCTCGGCGACGCAATCGACAGCTTGCCCACCTGCTTCCTCTGCCGCAAGTTCTTCACCTCCGTATTGATCAGATCGCGCAGACGCTCCAAATCCAAGCTGCGCTCCGCGCGCGAGCCCATGAGCACGTTGCGCCAGATGCCCGCCGCCGCGACCGAGTTGTCGATGGGCAGCTGCATCGGGCGGTGCAGGCGGACCATCTTCTGCATGAGGTGGTCCGGGGATGGGTAGATCGCGTTCGGCCACGCGATGCGGATGGCGAACCACCACCCGAGCGGCCGGCCGTCGGGGAGGGTGCGCTCGGGGTAGGTGTCGTACGTGGTGAGGGCGCCGTCGGGGAGGGAGAATCTGAGTGGTAGTGGTCAGCCAAGTGGACAAGGAGGTTATGAATGATGACAGCGTACCTATGAACCACCCAGTGGTTCGGATCCGAGCGGTGCTTCGCGAGCACGACCAGCAATCGCGGCATACCCTCCAACCCAAACGGATGCCACAAATCCCTCAGCATCCCACACGCATCCCCATGCCTCCCATTAAACACCGCATTGCTGATCGCGTCCGCCATATTCGGCGGCACGAACAAGCGGTCGACGACGCCCGGCGGGGAGTCCATGAGCCGCGCGCGCACGTAGCGCTTGTACGTCTGCGTCGCCCAGATGCTGAGCGCGACCTCGTCGACCTGGTGCCCGCGCGTCGTGCTGTTGAGCGCGGCGTCGAGCTCGCTGGACGGCCAGATGATCGCCCAGTTGAGCAGGCGCTGGTGGATGCGCTGCCAGGGCGGGAGCTGCTGGGCTTCGGCGCTGACGTCCGCGGGGTTCCATGCCTGGGGGGATTGTGGGCCGGGCGAGGCGAGCTGGTTTTGCGGGACCGGAGGGAGGGGCGGGGAACCTGCGCGCTGCTCAGAGTACGCGTCCGCGTTCGAGTCGGGGATGGTAGGAAGACCAGAGGGCGCAGGCGCATTGTGGTCATCATCATCCGGCTCGCCCGCAGGCTTCACATCCCAGCTCGCATGCGACAACGGCGAATGCACCTCCGACGAGGGCTTCTGCCTTAACTTGTACAACTCCTCCTCCAAGAACATTTGCCCTGGCGAGTCGTCGCGCTGGCCCTCCGACCCGTACTCATGGTTCGCCGAGCCCGGGTACGGCTGCCGCGGCGTCGGGGTGTGGTTGAACTCCCGGTCCGCCTCGTCGAAGTTGTCCACGGGTTCCTCGTCGACGACGAGCTCGCTCTCGGGGGGCTGGTACATGGAGTCGGCGAGCGTGCCAGGTTGCGTGTGGATGTTGACCGTCTGCGTCATGGGCGTGCGCGTCTCGTCGCCCTCGTAGGCGTGGTCGTAGCGGGAGTCGGCCTGGTACGAGCCGGGGGACGCGGGGCGGAGGTTTTCGATCTTGGGCCCGAGACTCTCGATGCGCTGTTGCATGAGCACGAGCTCGCGCTTGATGTCGGCGGCCCATTTGGGTGGTTCCTGCTTGCGTGATCAGTTGCCGGCGCCTATTGCTCGATCATGATTCACACACCTCATTTCCGAGGTCACCCTCCTCGCCATCGTGAGCGTGCGCGCGCTTGTACTCCTTGATGGACTATATGCGTTGTCAGTGACTGTGGAACACTTCCAGATAGGGCCACGCACCTCATTGTCAATCTTCATCCCCAACTTCTTGACCCTCTGCCTAATCGCCTTCCTCAGCGCCCGCTTCACCACCTCATGCACATTCGGGTCGCTCTCCTGGTGCAGCAGCACACACAGATCGTTATCGTGGAAATGCGAGTTCACCACATCCGGCTCCAAGACCGACGCCGCATAATACGACGTTCTCGGCGTCTCCCCATGGTGGTTATTCGCCAGCACGTCCTCCACCATCCTTACCTCGTCCGCGTTCAGGTCGTCCGCCTCTCGCGTCGGGCTAATCGGGCTCTTCGCCTTGCTCGGCGCCTTGCTCGGGGACTGCGAGTGCTGGGTGACGACCGTCGGCTGCTTACTTCGCGCGTGCGAGACCACGGACGGCTGCTTCGTGTGGCGCGACGCGGCAGAGGGGGCCGCGCTCGGCGCCTTCGAGCGCTTCTCCTCGATCGTCGACAGCGCCTTCTCGCTCTCCTCCGGGATCACGAGCCCGCGGCCGCGCGTTGCCGCGTGCAGCAGGTCCTCGTTCGTAGGCGCGTGCCGGTAGGGGGAGAACGGCCGGTTCTGGTGGTTCCCGCCAGACATGACCGACGCGGGCGGCGGGGCGCGACCTAACATGGGAGAAAGAGGGAAACGTGTGAGCGGCCTCGTGTTCGCGCTGCGCGAGCGAAGAAGTGTGACGCACTGTTGCCGTTAACGGACTTGTCTTTGCGGGGCTTGAATTGGGAGAGGGAATCCGAGGGGGAGACGGATGGCGCCTTTGAGTAAGCTTGCGATTTGGGAGACATGGGGGCGTCCCAGTCGTCGCCGCCATTCCTTGTTGAAGGGAGCGGCGGGTACTGGGAACCGGTCGGGCTCTTCGCCGCAGTCACACGCGACCTTGCTTGGGATTTGGGAGACCAGGGTTCTTCAGGAGGGGGCTGCGCAGTGCCTGTGCGCGATGCAGGTCGTGGGGACTAAAAGAAGGTGAGAACAGGAACAAGAAAGGAAGGAGAGGACGCGTACAGTTGGGGGGCTTCGAGCCCTTTCGGAAGGCGCCTGCTGGGACGGTGCATGTGACCGCGTCCGAGACTTAGTAGACTGTGATGGACTCTCAACCGCAATGTTGATCGTATCCTGCGGAGACGCCACTCTAGAAGGACCGACGGTCGAAGCCGGAAGCGCCACGCCCGCGGCACCGTTGGATGGAGAAGTAGGTAGCCCGTTCGTCGCACCATTGCGGGGAGTGGCAGTATTGGATTGGGCTCCCCAGTTCGGCTAGAAGTCCGAATGAGCGACTGGGCAATGTGGCGAGGAGGTTATACGGACCTGCCATGTGGGAGCGTAAGGGTTCGTAAAGGAGATGTCTTCAGCAGGCATGGGTCCCTTGTTGCCAAAGGAGGGGGCAGTCTCCTGCGACTCGTACTTTGCGCGTGGCCCAGGGGGATCCTGGGGACCTGGCTCGTGCTAAGGGGAGAACGAATTAGCACAAGTGTATGGGGAAGGATGGGCCACGCACCGCCGGTGTCTCCGTCTGCCCGGCGTCTGACCGCTCCTGGGCGTTGGAGTCAATATCGTCTCCATTCTCCTGCGCTGAGGTCAGCTCGAGATTAGGGTGGGCGTGAAGTCATCGCGCACGGGAACGTTACGCAGCTCGCTGCGGTGACTCTTGGCGGGTGAAAATGGGCCAGCGTTGGAGGGGGCACGCTGCGAGGGAGTACGGCTGCGTGGACCGTCGTGTTCAAAGAGGGATGCGGGAGGGGTGGTGTCGACGCCTTCGCGGCTCATCGTTTCGACCCAGTTCAAGACTGACGATAGGTTAGTGTCGTGTTGCACACGTCGGACGTGGTGTTCACCTTTCTCGTTGGGGCCTGCAGGCAGTATCAGTATGGAAGTATCGTGCAAGAGTGTGGTGGACGCACCTGGAGTGCTAGACCGCATAAGGAACGGCTTCCAGACTTCGCCGGACTCGTCCACAGCAGACATATTGCGGAAGTAAGGATAGTTCAGAGGACAGGGGAATTTCTGGTCGGTTCGTAGCGTTCGCTGGGTTTATAGATGGGGGAGTAGGTGGTGGTCTGAGCGTTGGAGGATATGTGGCGCAAATTACACGGTGGGAATATAAGGATGTCGCGGGGAAGGAGAGAAAGAAGAGCAGACTCGACGTGATGGCACGAGGCAATTCCCAAAGCGGACACCCCCGATATCAACATGGCGCAAATACCCATCAACACGTGCCCCGCCTCGACCCTCCATTGTTCTCTGCGTCTTCGAGCTGGTCCGCGTCCTCCGCTTGCTCACACAGTTATATGCAACGCCGCGTCTTTCCGACTCGTCTATTGTTCTTCTTCTGTAGCGCTAGCACTGGGCTCGTGGCGTCTTCGCATCCCTGACTACGACATACACACGATCGGAATAAGGCGCTGCGCTATTCAGCCTGCTATCTCGCTCGCCTCGTCTGGAAGATCGTCCAGGGTCTCGGTAGATCCTACAAACTCTGTCTACCTCGACAGTACCATTCCCTCCGCCGCTTTGCCGATCGCGTCTGATGCTTCCGCTTTCGTTCCGGGTCTTGCTTTGGTCCCGAGGTCGTGTCTCGCTCTCGGTCATGCGTTGCGCTAAGGCCATTGTCAGACTATTGAGCTCGACTTGCCACAAACTGTGTTCAACATCTCGCCTTGACCTTCACTACTGCACTCAATCTTTTCCAGTCCTACACGCCGGGGACCGTCCTTGCTTACTTCCCGGCACTTCTGTGAAAACGGTCGGCGCCGCAACTCTGCATCACAATAACGAGCTGGCGGGTAAGTTGAACGGTGCTTAGTCGCTACCGGGCTGCTCGTTGGCGTACTCGTGCAAAAGGTCCGTATTACCTGCGTTTCCCCGAGGCCTACACATGCTATGCATCAGCTACTTGGAGATGAAAGGCTGCGATCTATCTGTATACGACCTATTCGCACAAGTATACGCGGCTGATTTCGCCCACCGTCCTGCTCAGCCTCATCCCTCTCGCCCCGCCACTGTTCACGAATCACGACCATGAGAGTTGTAGGTCCCCGCTTGCCCATTGCGTCACAAACGAGTCACACCCGCTCAAAACTTCAACATTTCACAAATTCGCACGGGCTATGTTTATCGTGAGCACCCTCGAAATTGAATGCTCGATTGAACGGACACGGCATCTTGACGGCGGACCTGGACCTGCTGCGCGGTTCTTCTTGCTCTTGACCTTCATCTCGTAGACTGCAGCGTGCTGGCTGCACCGTTCCCATCCCTGCACCTTGCCCATCCTTCCAACTCGCTGTCCTTACTTACACCCAGCTCGTATCCCTTCGGCCCTTCTACGCGAGGCTGCAGCTCTCTCTACCTGTTGACCCACCTACGCACGACTTCGACGATGTTTACCCAGTCGGCTTCCCTCTCCCTCGCGGCCCTACTTCTGCGCTCCACCCTGGCCCACGCAGAGTCTCACACCATCAAGTTTGACAACCAGTGCGGGCATGGGACGGTGAGTATTCCCTCTTTTCCGACCAACTTCCTACCATACTGCTTTCCGTGCCCTCATCTGACCCGTTCCTTCCCTTCCAGCCTACCCTTATCCAAGGCGGCAACACCCTCAGCCTCAGCGACGCCAACGAGTACACGTCTGACGGCCAGTTCGCTGCCGCGATCGCGTGAGTTGTCGGCGACTTCTCTCTCGCTGTAAGGCAGTTTGCTAACGCGCCTCGCAGGTACCTACAGACCGGTACGCCATACTGAGTTGGCTCGGCCAGCGAATACATTCTGACGTGTTTACGCCTACAGGCGACTGCAAGTACAACGGCGAAGGCTGCATGACGACCGAGATCACACTCGTCAACCCCAGCAGCGCGGGCTCGGGCTCGAGCGTGGACCTGTCCTTGATTCCACCGTGCGTCCGAATTCTCTCCTTTTACCACACTCGTTTGACTCATTGCGACATGCTCGCTACCATTAGGCTCGCCTTCAACGTCCCGACCACCTTCTCGTACTACGGCGGCTGCGATGGGGACGGGAAGACGTGTAGGTCCTTCACTTTCGTCGAATATAAAACTGTTAGACTTATGTTCATGATGCAGGCGACTCCGACAGCTGCGGCGTCAACGCGTTCTTCATCTCCACCGACTACCAGGCGCAGGTGCAGTGCCAGGAGGACGATGTGAGCTTTCTCTCCCACCTTCATCCATTCAGATTTCCCTTTGATCGCCCTGCGTTAGATACGGCAGCTGATTTTACTTTCTATATAGGTCAACCTCCTCATCACCTTCTGCGGCAACGGCAACGGGGCCTCGCAGTCGTCGGACTCGGCTTCATCTTCGACCTCCGCTGAGGCCGCATCCCCCACCGTTGCCGAAGCGCCTTCCTCCTCCTCTCCCGCAGCCTCCTCCTCCTCGCAGGCATCCGCCTCGTCTCCCGCAGCCTCCAAAGCCGTCCTCTCCGCCGAGACCGGCAATGCCCGCTGCGCCAACCGCGTGCGCCGCCGCGCCGAGAGACGCAATGCGAAGCGCGTGGCGAAGCATAGGCGGTCGGGGCATGGGCAGTGAATGCGCTCATATTGTCATACGTGGGACGCCTAGGACGTCTTGCATTCGTATTCAAAGTTTTATCGCGGGCTAGAAACGCGTCGTTACGCAGGCCTGCCGCGCAGGTTCAGTGTTGGTTTATAGTGTTAAGTCGACACTGGAGAGCTAGCTCTTCTATGCTCCGTATTTTATGAACGTTCTGTATGACATTCCTTGTAGCCATAGAGTCGTCGCTGCTCGCTGTGCGAGCGTACTGTCACTTCCTGTATTCAAAAAACAAGTCCGGCCCTACCTTGAAGGCAAGGCGATTGAAAAACACCTCGGAAGCTGTCACGCACCGCTGTGACATTGTCACGGTTCGTCACTTCACCGAAACGGAACGAGCCTCACTCAATGTTGATCTCTGCTTAACGGCCGAGAGACGCGCGTCGACAGGAGAACCTACGCGGCGGGCGGGAGCACCTAATCGAGCAATCCCGTTGTTGGCGCTCAATCATCAGAGCTCCGAAACGGGGAATTCTTTTGCTTCTGCAGAGGCGCCTTCTCACTTCGAGCGATGACTACTCAGAGTGGCCTCTGCCGACCAGTACACGACGCTCCGGCTTACGCGCATTTGTTTGACACTGGAGAGACGCAGACACGGCAGGTAGCCGTGTAGTCTTCTAATTAGAGGACAGCAATACAGCAGCAACACCAATTATCATGGTATAAAAGACCGGAGATAGAGACGACTTTCCATAGTCTTATCCTCCCTCTCTCGTCCTCAAGTAACCAAGCATGTCTTACCCGAAGAAAGTCCCTTACGGTATGTCAACCTCTCGCCGATTCGTACGTCCGCGCTCGACATGACCACTAATCCAACAGTCCGCCTTGGCAATTCTGGGTTGAAAGTATCCAAGATCATTCTTGGATGCATGTCGTACGGCTCTCCTGGTGCGTCCTGCTCCTGGGGATTCGATCTAAATATATCGCTGACCAAAAACCTATTCTCCTTAACTGTCACGAAAACCCGTGCGACGTCCTCCAGAATGGCAGCCCTGGGTCCTCGGCGAAGAGGAGGGTATCAAGCACATCAAGGCCGCGTACGACGTAGGAATCAACACCTTTGACACCGCCAACGTGCGCCTTCATTCGACTTGAGCCTCAGGCTTCCTCCAAACTCTGACGCGTCTGCCACAGGTCTACAGCAACGGCCTCTCCGAAATTATTCTCGGTAAGGCCATCAAGCAGCACAATCTTCCGCGGGACGAGATTGTGGTAATGACGAAGGTATGCACTACGGTAGTGGCCGTATGGGGTGCAACCTGCTGACGCAAGGGTCCTAGGTGTTCTTCGAGGTCAAGCGCGAGGTCGGCGGGCCTTTCACGGTCGATGTCAATCCCGACACGCAGGGTTATGTCAATCAGCATGGATTAAGTCGCAAGGTGTGTTGGTCTGCCTCGCCGTTCCCTCACGATACTGATAAATGCGTAGCATATCTTTGACTCTGTCAAGCATAGCTTGGAGCGCCTTCAGCTGGACTACATTGATGTTTTACAGTGTGCGCGGTCCTCGCTTTGGGCTATCATGCAGCATTGACTGGGTTTCTCAGGCCATCGCTTCGACAATGAGACGCCCATCGAGGAGACGGTGAGAGGATACGCGAAAGCGCTGGCCATGTATCGTCGTCCTAACCAACTTGTAGATGCAGGCCCTGCACGACGTTGTCAAGGCCGGATGGGTTCGCTACATTGGGATGTCGTCCTGCTACGCATATCAATGTACGTTTTATTTACCCTCTAAGAGAACGAGTCTTACCAATACTTTTCAGTCCATGCCATGCAAAGTGCGTTCAAACGTCTTGCAATATATATCATCACTGATTTCCTCCCATCACAGCCTACGCTATCCAGAACAAGCTCACGCCGTTCATCTCGATGCAGAACCACTACAGCCTCCTCTACCGCGAGGAAGAGCGCGAGATGTTCCCCAGCCTGGCCGTGCGTCCCTTCCACCGCCCCTCTCCCTCACTCCCGAATACCCAAAAATCTCACCCCCTTACCCAGCAATACGGCGTCGGCTCAATCCCCTGGTCCCCCCTCGCCCGCGGCCGCCTCACCCGCCCGCTCGCGGAGCAGACGAAGCGCGGTGAAGCGGACGTCTTCATCAACATGTACAGCAAGGCGCAGGAAAGCATGGAGTCCATCGTCGGTCGCGTCGAGGAGTTAGCGAAGACGAAGGGCTGCAGTATGGCGCAGCTGTCGCTTGCCTGGATTATGGCCCGCCCGGGCGTGACGGCGCCTATCGTGGGCACGACGTCGCTGGAGAATCTGGAGGATTTGATCGGTGAGTGGGGGAGTAGTATTGAGGGTAGGACATAGACTAATAGCGGCATAGGCGCGGTCGATATTAAGTTGTTGGAAGATGAGATGAAGTATCTCGAGGAGCCTTACACTCCACAGGAAATCATCGGGCATTGGTAGATGTCTAGATCGCGGAGGTCGAATGAATGGGGTGCGCCAGATACATACACACACGGTCTAGTATACAGTTAGCGCAGGAATCTTCCTAATACATAAATCCTTGCCTCTCACTAGCAAATCAGCGAGAGTCCGAGTCCGCCAGCTACAGACCCAGTAACTTACAAGAAAGGTGACGCCCTCAGACTTCCTTTGCTAGTGAGCGTCTATTGTTGTGATTGTGTATGTGGACTAGAACTTTATGATAGCACCGACCTTCGTGATTCGCATCTTCCCAGTCTCACATCGCCCGTGCTCCACCCACTGCGCACGCTAAATTCCTCGCGTCCGCGTCTCCTCACCTGACGGTGACGTAGGCGGCGAAGGTGCGTTCCTGCTCTCCTGAAGTCATTCTGCTCGTTCTCTTGGAGCCTTCCACCATTCCAAAGCTCCCTATAGCCACACACAATACGCAAGGCCGCTATTCTTGCAGCAGCCGAACACGATCTCCGCGAGTATAAGTAGAGCGCAGCGCAGCTTGACGTCTACTCTTTCGCAACGCCTTACCCACCGCGAACATATAAGACGCGGCCAGCGCCCAGCATCCCCTCAAATACCCACGGACGCATACCACCCAACGACCACACACCCAACCTCACCACATCCACCATGAGCATCTTCAGCTCGACAGACAAGCGCACAGGTCACGCTGCCGCCGAGCGCGGGCCGCCCGCTGGCGAATTCCCGCCCGACGGCGACGAGGTACTGAGCGAGTGGCAGGAGGGGCCGCATACGGTAATCGAGCGAAGGGGAGGACCCGGAGAAGATGTATGTTGACCTTTGGATCGATGCATTGGACTGCTCGACTGACGCTGCCCATTTTCAAGGTCGACGTCGAGGTCCTGCGACACACGCACGATGAGGAATCGGTACCGGGGAAGGTCAAGCATGCGGAGGAGAAGGTCGAGCAAGCGATCCATCGGCACAGCCCGACGCACCATAAGGACAAGAGGGGGGGGGAAGAGCAGTGGAAAGGCGTAGACGTCCATGATTGGATTGTAGGTCCCTAGACGAAAGACATGATACCCAGGGCATTGTAGTTCTAAGGAAATGGAGAATGGGCATCGACCAAGGTGGCGAGCGATGGTGGTTATTCACGAAAGATCGAGGTTTGTCGACAAGGATCGTGGTGTGAGAGTGCTTGTTAGTTCCCTTCAAATGTGATTCTAGGTTTGAACGAGGTAAGCCATAACAGATCGGTGGTTTGAGAAGCACGTACCACGTTATATGAAGCTCCCCGCTAAGCGGCAGATCATCGTTCTCTGAGGGAGCTCTACGCTGCGACCTCAGCTCGAAGCAATTGTCTGGTCGAACGTTATAGCGACAGCGTCGTCAAATTGCGCATGGCTTCGGCCTCCGTAACTTGAGCGATGGGCCTTACTGGCGCTACTGGTAGGGGCAGGATGTTTGCCTGTGTCTACCATGACTGGTCAGCCCACGATCTAGCGTACATATCCTATTCACCTGGCTCGCGAACATCCCCTCCCTGCCCTCAGCCATTAGCTTATCCAACTGCGACCTTAGTTCTTCATTCTTGTGCTTCGACCTCTGATCGCGGTGGGTGCGCTGCTTAGCGAGTTTGGCGGCGCTCTTCGATGCAGCCTTCGCCTTGGGGTTGGACAGGCTGGACTTGATCTTCTTCTTGTCTGCCGACATGCTGTGGCCGCCGCAAAGGGGGAGGGGAGGGAATGTGTCAGGGAAGGTGAGAGCCAGAAGCAAGCAGGAACCAGTCAAATTTCAATGTCGAGATGATGCAGGGATGGCCCACGTTCTACGGCCTGTCCGCTTTAGGAAGGCTTTGTTCTCTTTTTTATGGACAGTGATACATCACGACTTTGTTAGTTAAGCCCAATGGATGCTACTATACGATACACATACACTCTATATCTCAAGAAATGCCTCCTTAATCATGCACCTCCAACATCCCATCCCCACCATCCGACCCCGCATCGCTCCCCTCCTTCTCCTTCGCAGCCGCTGCAGCCTCCTCTTCCTCCTTCCTCTTAGCCATCGCCGCCTTCGCCGCCGCAATCTCCTCCTCCTCCGACGGCGGCGCCATGATCGCGCTATTCGGCACGATCACGCCGTCGTTGCCGCGCTTTTCGCCCTTCTCTTTTTCGGTGAGGGCGGGATCAGATTCTGCGTCCACCGTGAGCGGCTCGGCGGAGGTGAAGGACTCGGCGAGGGAGGTGACGGTGGTGACGGCCATGTCGAGCACGCTCTCGACGCGCTTTTTGAGCGTGTCGTTCGTGCTGAAGATGGTCTGAAGGGACGTTCAATCGGCGTTGCTCGGTGCTCAGAAGCGGGACTGAAAGGAAATGCCCTGACACTCACCAACGACAACAAATTGATCTGCGCCACCGCCTCATCCAAGCGCACAATAAAATGCGGCTCATTCGCCTCCTGCCCGAGCTCCGTAACCTCCTCCGACCCGTCCGTATCGTGCCACTCGACGTCGCCGAAGTGCACCTCGAGGAAGCTCGCGAGCTTCTGCACGCGCGACATGCGCTCGCCCTCGCCCCATTCCTCGGGGTCGGCGTGCGGGTGCTTGTGTGCGCAGGGTTTGTGGGTCACTGGGAGGGTGGTCAGTAGGTAGACCGATTAGACGAGGGCAGAGAGGGGGAGGGAGGGACAAGAATGGGACGCACGCTTAGCACTGGCTGGGCTCTTGTCGATGGACGTGAGGAGTGCGAAGGTAGAATCCGCAATCATATCATGACTCGCCCCCGACTCCCACTCCAGCAACCACACCCCATTGCCGACGTCCTTCACGTCGAGCACGCCCATGACCTACACAAAACCGTGTCAGTCTACTTCCTCTTCCGTTGAACTCGCGTCCCCACAAAACAACACTCACCCGTATCGTCCTCACCCCATCCTTATCCAGCCCCTCCTCCAGCTTCCCATACATCCCCTCCAGATGCCACCTCACCAGCCCGTACTGCACATCCAGGGCAACACGCTGCCTTTGCGTCACCACGCACGTCGACAGCCCCGCGAAGTCCTTGAGGTCGCGCGGGTCGAGGAGGGTGTAGGAGTAGTCCTTGGCGACGAGCAGGCCGGAGAGGACGTCGCTGGATTGCGGGGGCTTGTCGGCGAGGGTGCCGATGGCCTGGGTGGGGGTTAGAAAGGGGTTAGGTGGTCAGAGGGGGTAGGGTGGTCAAGAAGAGCAGGGTGGGTGGGCAAGAGAAGGGTGTACGCACTTTCGCTACGCGCTCTCCTCGGAAGGATAACTCCAGGGTTTCCAGATTCCGTGGAGTGTGGATCTTCACATCTTCGTCCCGCTCCTTGTACCTCGACGCCATGGCCGCGCGCAGACGGCCCATGGCCGTTTGTTCGCCATGTACCAAAACCTACAGGCCGTCAGCCCTGCTCTTCATAACGCCCGCAACCAAAGTATCACTCACCACATGCTGCGCCCTCACCGTCTCAATAAACTCCGCATTCTGCGTATAGTCGACGTGCGCACTGAACGAGATGTAATCCACCGAGATCTTGCGCTGGATCATATGCCCCTTCACCGACTGGAACTCTTCGGGCTCCGTCATGATGTCCTGCGTGCGATGTGTTAGCATTCGGGTCCCAGACAGTCCACAACCATGGGGCGGCAGCAGCGACGACCAGGCAAGACGGGCGACGACGCATCCTTCCAACTCATCACACATCGCGGGGGAAAACAACATATATTGGTTGGTGATATGTACAGGAGTCGAGTCGAAAGGTACATGTATGTCGCCGCCGCTGCCGCCAAACTTGGTCGTCGACAGCACCATAGCTGCCGCCGCCGCCCATCAACCACACCTCACTCACCCTAGCAAGCGTCCCCTCCACCGAATACCCCGTGACAATCAGGCCGTTCCGCGAGTCCGGCGCCCACAGCTCAAAGAGCTCGCGTGAGGAGCCAGTCTGCATGAACCCGGGCGTGGCGAGCACGACGCAGGGTGGGCCTTCGGCTATCTTCTTTTCCCAGCCGCGGGGTTGGGGGACGTTGGAGATGTATCTGCGGGCGGGCGTTAGTGGAAGGTAAGAAGGAGAGAGGAGGAATGAGTGGACAAGAAGAGTAGGAGGAGAGGGAAGGGCAGGGAAGAATGGGGGAATAAGACGCACTTAAAGACGAAGGGATTATCACGCTTCGCGAAGCGCGAGCGGATATTCGAGTTCATGGTGTGGATGTAGGTTTGGTAGACGGCCATAGATTTCCTCGCCAGGCCAGACGCGTAGTAGATGGGCACATTGTGAAGATCCGGGTGCTTCTTCCAGTATTCGTCCAAAATAAGCAGAAGTTCTTGCGCGCGTCCCAAAGCAAATTGTGGAAGCAGGACATGGCCGCCTCTTCGAATGATAGAATGCACAAGATTGGTGAAGCGCAATTCCTTCTCGTCTCGGGGTTCGTGACTTTGCACGCCGTACGTGCTTTCAACGATAAGTACGTCGGGTCGTATTGGCGGTAGTTCCGCCTTGACAAGATGCCGGTCTTCTTCGCGGGAGTAGTCGCCGGTGTAGAGTATTCGGAGGCCGGCCATGTCGATGAGGAACATGCAGGCGCCCAGGACGTGGCCGGCGTGGTAGGGGGTGAAGGAGACTCCGGGACATGGGGTGATAAGTTGGTGGGCGGAGACGGGGATGATGGAGGCGAGGGACATTGAGATGTCTAAGGGGGAGAAAAGGGCGTCAGAGGAGGATGATCTGGACGAGAGTGAGTACGTGAAAGGTATGTTTGACTGAGGATGTACCCTGTTCGGACGAAGTCCTGCATCATGAACTTGTGTAGCGCTTTCGTGGGATGCGTCATGTAAATCTTTCCCTTGCCGTCGCGGAAGTTGGTCTGGCGCAGGGTTAGATGGTGCACTACAACGTAGCTGAAGTTGTGTTCACCTTTTCGGTAATGTACGTCAAAGACGCAGCATGGTCGAGGTGAAAACTAGCCGTGTCAGCATGCCAATCGCGGGAGGCTTTGGCGCACGCACTGGGTGATGAGTATAGCATCCACAGTACTCCAGTCCAGGTCATCAATGAAAGGTAGGGATGCCATTCCAGTATGTGCTGGATGAATGCCGGTGTCGCAGACTATTGTTCGGCCGCGGTACTGGAGAACACAACAAGAGCGCCCGACCTCCTGGCCAGCGCCGAGCATCGTAATTTTGAGGTTCGCGCTGTCAGCCATCGTGGTCGAGTGGTAAGGGGCAGCAAGGGAGGGGAGGTGAGGTGACGAGGGCAGGAAGGAAGGGAGGATGAATTTCTCACGCCCCACGCGTCACTGATCACGGTGTCACGGACGCGCTGTGACCAAGCGCGTCGCGTTCCCGCGCGCTTGACATCAACTACGACAAACGCGATGCCGGCGCCTACAAAAGACTCCTTCGTCGAGGAATACGTCGGCTCGGGTATTCTCTCGTATCTGGCGTTCACGGAGGATGGACAGTGCGTGGCCGAGCGTCATCCTCTGGCACATGCTAACTGTCGCTCAGGAATGCCTTCGTCGGAGGCGAGGATGGTCTTGCGAGACGATATGATATGAACACCTCTGTGAACGAAGAGCCAACTGTATATGAAGGGATGGATGGCGAGATATCTGCTATAGCTGCTAATGTGCGTATCACCCAAGGGGACAGCGTTCAGGGAACTAACACCTCGTGCAGAACAAGTACTGGCTCGCTGCTGCAGTAGACTCTGACGTCCGACGCTTCATGACGAAAGCGTCTGCAAGCACACAATCTAACTACGAGATCATATACCAACCCAAGGCTGTCACCGTCAGAGCTCTGTCGATCAACCCTGCGGGAACCAAGGTCGCCATTGCTTCTGAGTGAGTAACGAACCGTATGAGAGCGCTTGGGCACTTACTCTGCTCTACAGCGAAACTTTCGTCAAGATCATCGACCTTGAGGATATTACAGAAGTGCAGACACTAGAAGGGGGACATACAAGAGGCGTACGAGGAGTGTCGTGGGATCCGTCTGGGACTTTAGTGGTACGTGAAGTCGACCTACAGCTCGCACATGCCCCTTGACAATGCTCTGCCGTAGACCACTACCGGCGCTGACGGCAAGATCGTCATCTGGGAAGTGAACCAAGCCCCCTTCATCCGCCATACCCTCGAGCGCGTCGTCATCCCCATCCCGAACGACGATAGCCCACAATTCAAGCATGACGCCTCCGCCATCTGGCACCCCTCTAGCCCATATATCTATGTGCTATCTGGGTTGAATGGTACGCTTACCACTCCAAACATGCGCGTCCTCTTCCTAACGAACTTGCAGAGGTCAAGATCATCAACACTGCCATGAACTGGGAGAGCAGGGTCTTCGCCTCCGAGGAAAGCGGTAGCGTCTTGAGTGCTATCAGCCTCTCACCGAACGGGATGTACCTGGCCGCAGCGGCGAAGGACCGCGTATCTATTTGGTCGACCGAGGTCGGCTTCAATAAGGCTTCGAAGCCTGTGGCACGGTATGCAACCCTAACAACTTTCTTCATTCCCACCTAACCTCGCCTCAGACAAGAGAAAGTCTCCAAGGGCTTCATCACCCGCCTTGTATTCTCGCCCTCCCAGCACATGCTCGCCTGGACCGACTCCGTCGGCGGTCTCTACCGCTGGTGGAAGCCTATACCCTCATCCCAGCCAGACACGGTGCAGCCCTCTCGCGCAGACGCCTTGAAGGATGACTTGTTCGACGCGATGCCAGATATTCCGCTCGACGACGACGAGGATGCGCCGATGGATGACGGGCGGGATAAGGCGAATGACAAGAGGAACGACGGCCTGGACGATTTCCTGGACGACGCGGATATGGCGTATGCGGATGAGAGGAAGCGGCATCGGGAGGAGCGGAAGGGGTTGCTGGATAAGAATGTGAGGGAAGTCGGTAAGTAACATTTCATAGGATGTTTGGAGTGCAAGATATACTGACTGCCACCAAGTCAGCATCACCGAAGCCCAACCCCCCTTCCAGCCCGGCGCCACCCCTGGCAAACAAGCCCGCTACCTCGCTCACAGCCTCCTCGGCGTCATCGAGGCCACCGTCGTCGACGACGAGCGGCTCGCGGTCACCGTCTCCTCCTTCGACCGCACCGCGCGGCCGTCGTACAACTTCACCACCACGCATGCCTTAAGACACGCCTACATGGGCGAGCGCGGCGTCGCGTTCGCGTACGATGCCGAGGACGGGCTGTACGATGAGGATACGGGCGAGACCTCTGCGACCCCGGCGCGCGTGGTGTACAAGCCATACGGCTCCAAGGGCGAGAAGCTCGACTGGACGTATACGCTGAGCGAGGGAACGAAGGTTCTAGGTGTCGCCGCGGGCGGTGTCAGTTCGACGGACCTGAAAAGCGGAAGCGATCGCGACCTCGAGGGCCTCGGGGACGTAGTGGTCGCCACAGACGAGGGCGACCTAACCTTCCTCAGCGGCTCGGGGCGCGAGCGGCGCATCGTCGGCCTCGGCGCGGATTTCGTGACCATGGCCGCGGGCGAGGAGTGGGTGTTCGTGGTGCACCGCCCGGGGTCGACGACGATTGACGGGTCGCAAAATTTGTGGTACTCGCTCATAAGGTTCGACGACTTCAGTGTGATGCAGCATGGGGTGTTGCCGTTGGCGAGGCATGTGACGCTGCTGTGGGCGGGGATTACGACGGAGGGGGTAAGTTGGTTCGTGCGAGAGATTGGTATAGGTTGCTGATATATTTTGCCAGGCTCCCGCTATATACGACAGTGCAGGATATCTGCATATTCTCTCCAAGTATCGCGTACCTCATCATGCCTCCTGGGCGCGGGTACTCGACACCAATACTCTGGAGAGGCGGAAAGGGAAGGACGAGTCGTATTGGGCGGTCGGCGTCACGGATAGCACATTCATGTGCTTGATCCTGAAGGTGTGCCTTCGAAGCTCGTACAGAGTGAATCCTGCATGTACTAACGTCCAAATAGGGCAAGCAACAGTTCCCCGGGGTCCCGAGACCCCTTATCCAGGAAATCGACATTCGCTTGCCTTTCCGCAGGGATGACCCAGGAAATGAAGCGTAAGTCGACCTTTTACATCTCGCGCATCGTGCTAACGTCTCATCAGCCTCGAGCGCGAACTCATGCACCTCGAAGCCTCCCGCGACGCCCTCGGCGACGAGCTCACCTCCGACGACGTCTCCACCCGCGAACACGCCATCGACAAAGAACTCATCAAACTCATCCAAGCCGCCTGCAAGGACGCCAACATCCCCCGCGCCATCGAGCTCACCAAGCTCCTCTCCAACACCCACTCCTTCGACCTCGCCGCCAAGATCGGCGATTTCTATAAGATGCCTGGGTTCACTGAAAAGGTGTACCTTCTCAAGGAGGATAGGGCAGACGCGGAGGAGAGGTTGGAGGAAGAGAGGGAGAAGAGGCAAAGGTGGATACGGACGGATAGCGCGCCGAGGAGGCTACCGGTGCCAGTGGCGAGTGCGAGCACGGCGCGGGGCCTGTTTTCGAGTGCAGTGCCGCCGGAGCCGATTAGGCGACCGGGGCTGGAGAGGGCGGTACCGGTGGTCGAGCACTCGCGGTTCTCGAGCAATGCGGCCGCGAATATGCCTCCGCCGACGCCGTCGTATGCGACGCCATCGCCTCCTTCACCGGAGAAACGCAAGCGGGACGAGTTTGACGATCTCGAGGTCTCCTCTTCGTATGCGCCACCGCCGAAGCAGAGTACGCTTTCGTGCATTACCCACTTGCAAGTTTATGCTTACGATCACTTCAGAGACGAACCCCTTCGCGCGCAAGCCTGGACAGGATACGAGCCGCAATCCCTTCGCAAAGAAGGCTGGCGATGGCAATAAGACCATACAGAAGAGCGAGAGCTTCTTCGAGAAGGTGGATGCGGCGGAGACAGGAACGGCGAAGCCCAAACGTATGTTCACTACGCCATGCTTTGCGCTTACATATAGCTAACCTTATATCGCAGGCGGCTTTGGACCCCTCGGGAAAGACAAGAAGTCTGCCGGACCGAAGCAGACTACGCTCTTTGGGCTGCCTCCCGGACCAGGCAACGATGCGAAGCGGGCAAAGAAGAAAGCGCTTGAGCCAAAGGCCGCCACACCAGCGCCTTCAGACGCTCCCGAGTCGCAGACGCAGGAAACGCAGGAGGAGACCCAAGAGACGCAGGAAGAAACTCAAGAGACGCAACCCGAGACGCAGGATCTGGACGTGCCGATGTCCGACGCGACTACGTTGGTACCGGCGTCGCAGGTTCTGGTCCCCAGCAGTCAGCCTGTGATGGTGGATGATGATAGCCAGGAGTACGTCGGCAGGCAGATCATAGAGGAAACGCCAGCCTTCACGCAGACGCAGGAGTCGATGAGCACGTAGGGGTAAGGTGTTGTTGCCGTTATTTATATGCATCGTGTACAGTACTATACAGTATTATAGTATACAGCATCGGAATCGTAGGTCGTCAAGGGTTCGTATCGCGAGTGTCTGTCCTTTCCGAGTGACCTTGTGCTTCGGTGGGACTAGATATCGTAGACATCATGATATGCTCCGAGTCTTGAGATGTCTCTAGGCCAGACGGAGGGTGCCCTGGCCATGATAGATCCTCAACACCTTCGACCGCATTGGTATATGTGTCGGTCGTGGTACCCGTGTCGTCAGTCGAGCGTCCCTTTCCCTTCGCCGAGCTTGCGAAATGGACGGAATGAGAGACCCGTGTCTCGCATATTGACTCGGCGGCAGAGCGCTGCATGGCCACCACCAAGACGATGAAGGTCGGATATATGCCCTGGTGAGAGCAAACGGTGAGAACAGGCATCTTGTACAGGAAGAAAGCGGGCGTACGGCTATGGAATGGTACGCGGCGCTGATTACACCGTAAGCCGCGAGTGTGTTGGGCCCTTCGGTGATGTTGATGACTAGATATACGACCTGTGGCGAAGTGTCATGTGCGATGACATGGTGGAAGGGGTGGCCACCATACCCATATCAAGCAGTAGATCAGTCCGGACTCGACGAGCAGTACGAGTATCTTCCCGACTCTTGTCGTCGCCCAGGGGCCTAAAATCCCTTGCACATTGCGGCGAAAGTACCTATTAGTGATCGTCAATATCGTACCCGAGTCGGTAAAGCGTGCGTGCATACCAAACTTGCAGGCCGATGAGTATCGTTGCGACGACATTCGTTAACAAGAGTGGTATCGTCATCATGAGGGTCTTCAAAGGAGGTTCCTCTACAGAGTATAGGGCTTCTACGGCCCAAACCTCCTCGATGATAAGGCCGACTAGGGAGCTGTCAGTGGGATCATCGGCAGACCGATGACCTTTACTCACCCACACTGCCGGTCATACAAAATAGCAAAATGGCTTTCGCAACGCGGCTATCCGGCCAGAGAACCCACGCTCGCCATACTACTATAGCATCGCTGACGATGTACTGCGCCCCTTCAGAATCTCTCTAGTCTGGGGGGAAAATCCATCATACGCACGTTGAATCGGAATGCCACACTAATCACGACGTTCATACGGGTTAGCAGGCCAACTAGGTCGATGGGTGCCGCCCCGAAGGCCGGCATCTGGATGACATAGAAGCATACGTCCAACGATACCGCGATGGTGGAAGACACGAAGAGGCCGACGATAGCAGCGGTAACGATGCGAGAGCGGTTTTCCTGACGCCTGACCGAGAATGAGTGAGTTAGAGAGCTTTGTCGCGGAAACATCATCTGAAGACTACTGACGCAAGCATGGAAGAGGCCGCAATGAACAGCGCCGCCTGGATTCCTGAATACGAGGTCAATGCATCACTCGAGAAGCGCGAAAAGGACGATGCACACATACCATAGAACAAGAAGTCAACGCCCGTCTGCATGATGATGAACTGCACGACGCTGACATCCCCTGGTGCTAGCGGCAGCGATTGCATTGCGGACATCCTGGCGCTAGAAGGAGGAAGGAGGAAGGAGCGCAGAGAACAGCGTTATGAAGCCTGCGCGCTGA
Organism: Pleurotus ostreatus/Saccharomyces cerevisiae fusant; assembly: GCA_024196135.1. NCBI lineage: Eukaryota > Fungi > Pleurotus ostreatus/Saccharomyces cerevisiae fusant. Next base: position 32,325 of record JAMQCK010000119.1, on the reverse strand, counting down.
CGACACACAGCACAGCACAACGCATGTCAGCAGTCCATGAGCGTGCAGACCAAGATAGCGCAGTCACTTCAGCGGTTGTCTTAAGCCATCCGCGACGGTCTTATACTAATATAGCAGGGGAACAATCGCTGGGTATGAACCTTAACAGACGCTGTCAGCTACGTGGGAATCGGACCCGCCCTTCGCCCCTCCATACGTGAGCGCAAGCGCAGGCGCTGAGAAGATCAGCATCGATGGAGGATATGAGCAGACCAGCGTGACATTCAGTCATGTTCAATCTTGGCATTGCCACGAGGCCTTCGCTCGCCCACAGCCCACACTTACGAGGTACCCGCCCACCCTTTGAATCAGCCTTCCCCACCCTTCGTCGGCACATTGTTAGCAACGGTCTATTGAGGAGTGCCTTGCGGACATAACAATGCTCTCCCGCCCCTGGTCATAAATATCTGTCGTCCGTACGAAGCACTCGTCGTTCGCATCGGGTGTCGCGATAACCTCGTGATGAGAGGAGATATCTTCGCAATGTGAGGAGGGAATATCCTCGCGATGTGAGGTGGTATCCTCGCGATGCGAGGCGGTATTCCCAGGTCGTGCGCTTGACGTATCCCCGGGATGCGATCCCAGCTCACTGGTATGCGAGCTTCCGAATTCCATACTATCTTCCTGCGTTGAGCTCGTCGGCGCTTTCCCTTTGCCTGATTCCGCAAAGAAGATTGAGAGTGTTGGTTGCGCCCCGAAGGTCGTGGACATGCTGGTGCGCTGCATGGCGACCGCTAGCACGATCAGCGTCGGGTAGATGCCCTGCGTAATGACGTGTCAACATCGAGAGGTTTCTCCTGCACCCTCGCGTCGAGGAAAACATGAACACCTACAGCGATTGTGTGGTACGCGGTGCTGATGACCCCGTACGCCATAAGCGTATTCGGGCCCTCAGTGAGGTTGATAACGAGGTAGATAACCTGTCGAGCGGTAAGGTGAGTATCGACGCGTTGAGCATGGGAAGCAGCAGTCGGCATACCCATATCAGGCAATACACCAGGCCGGACTCGACGAGCAAGAGCAGGACCTTCTCAACCCGTGTCGTTCTTGTTACTGGCCCGAAGGAGCCCTTGATGTCGCGGCGGTAAATCCTGGGCGACGGGTTAGCGCATGCGGTGGGTGGTTAAGAGAGGAGAGGGTCGTACCAGACTTGTATGCCCACCAAGACCGTCGCTACGATGTTGGTGGCCAGCAGTGGAACGGTCATCATGAGCGTCCGTATGGCGGGCTCTCCTTCTACCAGGTCTTCGACAGTCCAGACGCACTCGACGATGACGCCGACTGAGGTTGAAGTGAGCCTCGATCCATGCAGAGGCGAGAAGAGTACTCACCTAAGCTTCCAGCCAAGCATACGCACAGAGCGCCCTTCGCTAGTCGGCTATTTGGCCACAAGACCCACGCGCGCCACACGACGATGGCATCGCTAACGAAGTACTGGATGAAAGTCAGCAACTCTATCTTTCATCGGAGTAGAACAAGGGATTGAAACGTACATTGAATCGATACGTCGACGCGATCGCAACGTTCATGCGGACCAGCAGGTCCCATATGCTGTCCAAGCCCCATCCAAACGTCGGTATCTGGACGAGGTAGAACATCATGTTCAGGACCACCCCGACCAACGAGGACAAGAACAGGCCGGCGATGGCTACGGCGACCGCGCGGGAGCGATTGTTTTGACGCCTAGATGAACGAGGAGGATTAGCATCTTTTTGCAGGACTGCAGCAGTATATTACTCACGCAAGCATAGCACATGCGGCAATGAACAGTGCTCCTTGGATACCTGATGAACCATGTAAGAATCTGAAGAAATGGAAGTACGATGAGAGGGCTCCCACCATAAAACAAGCAGTCTACGCCCGTCTGCATAACAATATTCTTCATCGAAGCTATATCGTCCGGCGCCAACGGGTAGTACTGCACGTCAGCCATTCCGATCGTCCCTCCCAGCAGCGCTGCGGAGTAAGCTAGAGACACGCAACGCGCGGAGCTGGAGGAAAGAAAGCAGCGTGCGCGCCCCAACCACCTACATTTATAGGTGCAGCGCTGTAGTCAACTCCGCAATGCAGGCAACGCCTCTGATTGCGTACCGTATCGATTGTAATGGGTTGGTCTTCTCTTGATAGGCTGTACGGTAGTTCGCCCTCCCCATGAGTACGTAGATCGCGCGCGCTTCCCATCCGTGACAGGCGGTGCCCCTCGCCGTCACCGACAGGCAGCATTTCGCTCTCAGGAAGCTTGCCGCACACCAATGAGAAGAGCTGGCGAGTCCGAAACGGTAACGCCGGTAGGACACAATGAGCGCGCGCAGCCTGAGTCGTGCGCAGTTCCTGCCCGAGTTGTGAGCGCTTCGTGGGCGCTCAACGCTGGGCGCATCGCATTCCCATGGATCGTCCATTCGGTCTAGCAGAAGGGGAAGCGGTGTCTTGGTGGCTGTACGAGGGAAGTGATGACGAGCGGGATGTTGGTGCCTGAGAAGAGCGTGTCGCCTCGGAGGGCCGCGGACTTCGTCGACCACTGAAGGAGACGATGTCGACGCTTGCGGACGCACTCAAGAGATTCAAGTCATGGGAGGCTTTGAGACTGCCTGACTTGATGCTAAGCTGGATAGGTCACTTCAGTAAAGGCACGGCTCGCTTCAAAGGCAATCATGCTCACCGCGGAATACGTGTTCTCAAGGTTCCCTATGCAGGTGAGCGCCGTTACCATGTGAGGGGTTGAATCATACTTGAGTCTTGATGAGTTACGAAAATCATGTTGAATAGCGCCGCGAAGAGAAAGTCGCCGACCGCAGTCTGCTAGCTCAGATTCCCCTTTACACCATACGTGCAGGCCAAGTGACTAGTCTCGTATATACATTACCTACCCGTGGCCATCGGGTCGCCCATTCGTCCCCTCACCTCCTCTTCGACGAGTTCGAATCCAACGGCATCAACCCGTCCGAGTGTATATCCTGAATCGAGCTGCTCAGCATTCATTGTTTTCCACCATACTCTAAATCCCCAGAAAGAAGGGAAAGAACGAATTGTGAAGAATGAAGAAACCTAACTCACCGTCGGCTTAAACGGCCACTCATCAAACGCCCTGAACAAAATCCCCCAATCCCTCAGCTGCATCCCGCGCACCTGCACCTTCGGGTAGATCGCCTGCGAGGGCGGGAGCGTGGGGCCGGGGAAGACCTTGGGGAGGAGGGAGAGGGCGCCGGGGGCGAGGTAGCTGGGGAGTAAAGTTAGCGGTTATTGGGGGTAGATGTTGAGGAGGAAGGGAAAGGGGGATGAAACTCACGGCAAGGCTTTATCGACGGTGGACGCCTTGCGGGTGAACATATTGCGCACGATGAAGTCCCACATGTCCATTTTGCCCTCTTCGATGATCTGGGGAGGATGCGTGAGTATCGTGTACTCCAGCCAATATCCCAACACCGTCTTGTCAACTCGACCACGCTCCCATCAACTCGACCACACTCCCACAATCCCAACTCAAACGAGGAAACCCACTACCCACCTGCCACTTCTTCGGCACAATCGTCGTCGCGATCGTCCCATACGCGCTCGCGTTCGCCAGACTGCCCTTCACCTTCCGCGCGGGAAAAAAGTGCTCGTGATGCGGGCGGAGGTTGTGCGCGATGACCTGTTTGGCGGTGACCGTGGCCTCGGTGATGACGCTGGCCTTGCTCCGGAGCGTGCGCTCGAGGACGGAGGCGGTGGCGCGCTGGCGAGGGGGCGTGAGTATGGGGTGCGGCAATGTTGTTAGGGGAAGAGAGACTCCTGTATGACCAGGAAAGCAAGAATCAACACTCACTATCCACAACTCCTCCGTCATCGTAATATGCATAGGCACTCTCCCCAGCGCGAACAACCATTGCTTGTCGGGAATGCTCCGAATCCACTGCTGGTAGAACATCTCCCCCGCGTGGCCCATAGGCAAGCTGCACACAAAGGACAAGCGCTCGTTCACCCCCGCTTCCCAGTCGACCTTATATTCCTCGGCGGGGAGGTGCTCCTTGAGGAGGTCATCGTAGGTTTCCCAGGCGTTTGGGGAGGCGCGAACGACGGTGACGCGCGGGTCGAGCTTCTCGAGGGGCTGGGGAAGGTGGGTTAGAGGAGGCGAGGAAGGGGGGATGGAAAGGTACACGTACGAGGAGGTAGTCGAGGAAGGGTGGGTAGTTCTCAACGAGGATGAGGCGTTTGACTCTTTCCTTTGGGAGTGCTAGGATGGCTCTTGAAAGTGCGCCAGGACCTAGCTGAAGTTCAGCATTGTGTGAATTAATCGAATACGCGCAACGCACCAGGGTACGCCTCAATGATGGTCTTCCCTTCACTCCCCTCCGGTATGTACGCCTCTGCGATCTCGCGAGCAGTATTCGCGTTGTGCAGGGTAAGGCGTGTGGTGACGCTGTAGTGGCTCGGAAAGATCTCGTTCCATTCCTCGACAGGGGGTAGGGTGACTCGGGATTGCCAGTCTTCGTCCTTGACAGCGATAGTCTCCATTTCGTCAGTTGTGGCCTGGAGCTTTCGCCGCACTGCCGTTCTCTGACGAGGGCTACGCCTCGCAGTCGTAGTAGATGTGCTGGCTTCGGATGCATCTGGCGAGTCCTCCGCAGCTTTCTTCCTTGGTCTGCGCGTGCGCTTGGGTTTGACGATGTCTCCCTCCAGTACATCCCTCGTCACCGCTCCGGGGGTGTATGCTGTCTCATCCGCGGCTGGTTTGGTGCTATAGGCGCATACTTGTGAATGTGCTCGCCCGACAAGATATCCCGAGAGCGCGCGCTGGCGAACACAGGCAGCAGACGCTCTCCTCGACAAGTGTAGAAGCATGAAGGCGCCCAACGCGATCAGTCGGTCCGGCTCTCCGGGCGTGCGTCACGGCGACCGGATCACGTTGCTGTCACGCTATTTTAGGGACATGACATCCGCAATTAACCCGACCACGTGGCTACTGCGCAGGCCTTATATCCGGGCGTGGCTCGCGTTCTGATTCCTCTTCTTCATTGCAACCACCGCGTCGCCAACGCACACGCTCCCTGCTTGGCCTCAGCTCGCCCCATAATCCCTCAGAAATGCCTGCCGTCGCTCCTTTCGTTCTCTCTGCTTCCGTCCTGCTTGCTGCTGCGGTCAACGCCCAGCAGAGCAGCTTCCCCGAGACTCCCCTCGCCAGCAAGCACTTTGCGTACCCGGATGAGATTGTGCGACCGCCAAACAACGCGTCTTTTGCTTTTTCTGACGCGCTTTGCAGCCTTACCAAGTCGACACCGACACGAACCTCATCCGTGGCACCCAGTTCGGCTACAACTTGTGCAACTCCACTACGGAGGGCCAGGACTCGCTCTGCCAGACGTCCTTCCTGAACAACCTTGATGGTAAGTAAATTCATAGTTCTCGCCTATACTTCGCCTAATCACATGTTTAGACTTCTGCCTCTGGGCTCCCTCCAAGAAGGACTCGCTCATCGCTGACACGGAGGGTGAGGAGGTCGCCTGGTGCACCAAGGCCGGCCGTGGCACCCGCCTCATCCCCGAGGGTGCCCTCACCGGTGTCCAGTTCATGCGCACCTCCGCCTACGTCCAGGTCATCGGCTTCATTGACCAGACCAAGATCAACATCCAGGACGGTGACTACGGTGGTGAGCTCGACCCGCACGGTGCCGACTTGGTGAGTGTTCCTGGTCTTAGAGTAGCCACAGCATCCTGACATCCTTACAGCGCGGTAACCCCATGGGTGGCCTCGTCTACTCGACCGCATTCAGCTCGGACAACAACACCTACACCCAGATGATCGAGTGGCACAACTTCATGGGCGGCAACGCCTTCTGCTTCAAGGTCTGCGACCCGTCTAACGAGCACGCCGCGGACTACTGTCAGCACATCTACGACCGTATTGGGTATGCATCTCCCTCTCGTACATGCTTCGCTTCCCACTCACATCAACCCCAGCTGCGCCTACAACGCCCCGAACAACGCCAAGGACAAGGTCTTCGAGTCCTGCGAGGGCGACCTCCAGGACTTCCCCGGTGTCTACACCGGCGAGGACGGCCAGGTCACCACCTACACCCAGCCCGCCGAGTCCCTCGGTGCCATCACGACCATGCCGTACCAGCCGCGCGTGCCCGCCTCCAGCAACTGCCAGACCTTCGAGTCGACCGCGCTCTACACCGATGCGCTCAAGGCTGCCTCGTCGAGCGGCTCCTCGAAGCCGACCGGTGCGTCGGGCAAGTCCCTCGATGCTAGCGCGACGTCGAGCAGCGACAACGCCTCGGGCAGCAACGCTGCGTCGATGGTCCGCATCACCGGCGAGAGCGCTGCCTGGATGGGCCTCTTCTGGGTCGCCGTTGCTGGCGCCATGGGTGCGGTGACCGTATTCGCGTGAACGACTAGCGCCCTGCTCCCTTAGGCAGCTAGCTTCACGCTCACCCAACCCTCTCATGCCTTGTTGTATGCCTCTCTCATGGACGCTATGTGCGGGTTCGACACGACTTCATGCCCTAGACTTACGAGTTGCCTTGTTCTCTTGTCCTTCCCTCATCGTAGACGTACATGGATGTTTTACTGGCCCGTGGATGTCAGTGTTCGACTGGCCCGTGGATACCAGTGTTTGACTGGCGGTGGACTTATACATATCTTACTACTTGGAGCTGTCGCGCTCCTTATACCTCTGGAGTCGCGCTTCTCACCCTGGAGTTCTCGCACTTTAATCCCTAGCTCTCGTTCCATGGGAGACTAGATCCCGTTGTTGTTGGCTCATTGCAGCCTTGCCTTTCGTTGAATATACGCACCGCCGTGTTGTGGATCCTCTCTGCTGTGCGCATCCTCGGATTTTCCCGTTGTCAAGTTGGCCATCCTCACTGTCGTGCGCAGCCCTTCGCCTCCTCAAATTTTCCGTAAGTGGTCCTCAAGGCGTTCTGTGGAAGACGCGCCCGTGCCCTCTGTTAGAAAGACAGGCTTCAACAAGGCTTCAATCTCGGCGCGCGTCCTCAGATTTTCCGCAAGAATTCCTCTCATGCCTTCTTTGAAAGGAAGACCGTCATGTTCGGCCGCTGCAGCGCCTTTCGCGGCCGCGGCCGAAGTCGAACATCGTGAGCATCGTGCTCACGCTTCGAAGGTCATGGTCACGCCTCGCGCACGGGCGTCCATCACGAATAATCGCGCCCACCCATCAACTCTGCACATGCCACCGAGGCTGAAACTTCTCCGGCTTTTTGTTTCTTCAGCCTCGACGGAGGTTCTGACTGGCTCGGCGAGGCTTAGACTCGCTGCCCGTCCTCTTCGCCCTCTCTGAGTCCATTGTGTACCTTCCTGCTCTGTTTGTTCCTTCAATCTGCTCTGTTTCGAGGGCTCTGACGATTGCCCGAGGACCGCTTCCCCGTCCCTGTCGACGGCCATCAATGTCGCAAGGTGCATAATGCACAAGGCCTGCCTGATGTGAACACGCCCTTGTTGATTCTGGCGGCCATATGCGCGCGCACCGCCTCGGACGTCTCAAGCACACTGACGTCTCACGCACTCATCAATGGTGACCCGCCACTGTCTCCAGGAACCTGCGCGACGTCTCGGCAGATCATTTCCCATGCAGCAGGCAGAAACGGGTGCCCAAACGGCGGACTGCTCGACCGCCGCCGGGCGCGCTATATGCAATCATATCGCCCTCGCCCATTCGCGCGCGCATATAAAAGGCTGGGCGCGCATCCTACAATCCCCATCACAGCTTTCTCTTCCCCCTTCTCCCATCTCCCTTCTTGAGCCTCGTATTCTCAACGACTCCCTACCTGTCCACGTCTGTCTCTTCGACTTGCACATCTACCCACTTCATTCTTTGCAATGGCCCGCCTTACGTTCACCTTTGTTGCTGCCTCCTTGGCGCTGTCTATGCTCGCTGCGGCCTCGCCGATGCCTGCGCCCCGCCTGAATGCGGTCCCGCGTGACGCGGCGAAGCTCGCGGTCGACGAGGAGACGGGCAACTACATCGCGTTCGACGCCGCTGGCAAGCACCTCGGCTTCATTGAGCCCAGCACGCAGCTCGGGCGCCGCGACGGCTCGTGCTCTGCGCTCAGCTCGGACGATGTCCAGAAGCGTAAGTCGCATTCTTCCGCAGCATCTACACTTTTTGCTTATTGCTCCCTTCAGTTCCGGGCTGGGACAAGCTCGTCTCCCAGGCCAACGACAACTGGGGCGATCACAAGCGCAAGATCGTCACCAACGACTCGGACGTATGTCTTCTCGCTGCGCGATTGATATTCTATGAATCTCATCATATTTTCAGTACCCTGACAGGCCCGCGTCGATCTGCGCCAAGGACGCTGGCGACATCACCATCAATGGTGACCCGGAGTGCACGACCTCCACGCAGACTCTGTCTACTGGTGTGAAGGACACGACCGGTATCGCCACCGTCTCCCAGGTCACCGGCACGAGCTTCTCCTCGTCGCAGACCGTCACCCAGGAGGCCTCCATCTCCGTCGGCGAGACCGTCGACGTCAAGGTCGGCATCCCGGAGGTCGCGGACGTCTCGTCCTCGACGTCCCTCACCACGACCTTCACGAACAGCCTGTCCAAGACGTACGTTTCCTCCCCCTCCTCACCTCTCCTTCACCCTCGCTAACCCCCCACCCAGCACCACCTCGACGTCCAACCAGCAGACCACGCAGACGGTCGCGATCAACATCCCCAAGGACTCGACGTGCAACATCACCTACAAGCAGACCTCCTGCTCCACGCACGGCTCTGGCCAGGTCCCCTTCACCGCGACCGGCTGGGTGTGGTTCGAGTACGACTCGAAGACGGAGGGCCACTACAAGTGGGCGCTCAACATGGACAACGCGCTCTCCGACGACGAGCGCTCGTCGTACATGAAGTTCGACTCCGTCGTCAGCACCGACACCAAGGGCGACTACCAGGCCGACTGCTAAGCGGCTACCCGCCGGCTGCTAAGCGACTTCCAGCGCCTGCTAGAGGACCGGACGTCTTCGCTCCTCACGACACTAGGGATGACCACGACATCATGAAGGGACAATGGGATTTATTTATCGGTCATGCCCTTGCGGGCCTGTACTCTTTACATTCATTCAATATTTATCGCCATGGTTAACGCCTGGTGTTCACGCTGAACTTTCCTGCCTGAGTGTGATTCTGAGTTCTGCGATTCGAGCCGTGACATGTGGTTGATTGAGGGCCATACAACGGTGCGTAATAAATAAGGATATCTTCTGAATGGGTATCATAAAGCGGGCTCAACCGCCTTGTTGACGTGAAGCTTGTTAGGGACTCTTCAGAGGCCGAACTCGTCGAAGCACTGCTTGCAAGCGTCCGGCTATGGGATTCAATGAGTTAGGTCAAGGAAAACTGAAGCTGGTCGACGACGTACAACGTTGGTGACTGTCTTGACCGCCTGAGCCAGGCATTGGGCGTCCGCGATAACGTCTGCGGGAAGGCAACTATGAGCACTTCGAAGCCAAGAGTTATACCGAGTTGTCTACGTACTGCGACCAAGCGAAATGGCGGCCTTGCCGCAGGCGCTGACGGTCGACGCGAGGCCCTTCGCGCAGTCCTGGAGGGAGAGTGAGGCTGATAGCGCGCCGGCGTAGTAACGAGGTAAGGTCTTACGAGGATAGGGCAGGAGATATGGTCCGCAAGCTGGTCGCGAGCGACAAGAGGAGACGCGACCTCAGGCATTGGGGACGCGTAGGCAACGGCGGCAAGCGCAGCGGTGAAGACGAAGGTGACCTTCATGGCAAGTGGAGAAGGAGCGTCGAGTAGGGGTCGAAAGAGCGGGAGAAGAGACTTGTTGTTGTCGGTAGCTGGATATTTTGAAGGGATTAATACTCGCGAATATCCTGTCGTGCGCAGCAATGGCCACAAACGCGAGCCATTGTCGCAAGCTATCGGTCGAGCGCTCGTAACATGTGACTCCATCTGAAGCTAGACAGACCTTCTGAGGTCATCCTGAGCGCTTGCATTCGAGAGGTGTTCAGACTTTGTACACTGCGAAGAAGTCGGACGAAGCTTGAAGGTATACTTCTGGCCTGGCGCAGTGATTGGGATGCGAGACGCAAAACCGCCAAGTTCCGAGGCCATTCACAGAAGTGGTGACCAAACAAATACAGCGATAGATGGTCCTAGGTGACTCCACTGTTGATGAACTATGTCGCAAAGGGCCTGTACTGGTGCAGAACTAGGGTCAGAGGCTATCTTTTGAGCTGTATCAGTGGAAGACGCGAGTTTCAGGGCAGAGATTTTCCATGGATGGCAGTTAGTATTCATGACAGAAGTAGAGATATTCTCATCATCCACGCTGAGCCGATAATCCTGGGTATTCAGAGAGGCGACCACACGAAGATGAACGTATGTGGCAAGAGTTGGACGGCATTTGCCGACCTGAATTGATGGGTAAATGTGCAGCCAAGCAATGGTAAACACGGCGGCACTTGCCAGAAACCATGATCAGCGCTCACACGACAGCCGAAAGCTTGGCTTTAGCACGACGGCGGCGCCGTGGCTCGACACAAATGACCTACCTTTTCAAACTAGAGGAACGCCGGCTGTGCCCGGCCGGGACCTTGCTTGGTTTTCCGGGCATTCTCACACTGCACTGCGCAATCATATCGTCACTGGTGTTCAAATCTACGAATTGTGTTCTAACTGTGTTCTCGCCAATTCTGAGGCGAGTGTCGGATGTGGGGTCTGCGGACATTCTCGTGCCATGTTGTGTCCGATCGTGCGCGGGTTCTTGTCTCATTTACAATCGTGGTACAGGTCCCGGAGAGCTCTGGATTTGCGCGGAAGTACAGATCCTTGACATACGTAGAGAGGGGAGCGCAAGTGATCGGAACACAGGTGACTCATTGCTGACGCGTGTGTACTGTGACGTGACAGGTAACGGGCCGCGCACCGTAACGGTCCACCCGCCCTTTTCTCTACAACCACAGGTCGGATTCTCTTCAAACCTACTTCCAAAAATCCCTCTCGAGCTGCCCTACGATACATCTCTGAATTATGTAGCTGTTGGCCCACGTTCTTGTGTAAATTCCTTGTAAAGGCGAAAAAGCGGCTTTTTCGCAAGGTTCAGCGCCACTGGGAGTCCAGGCAGGACAGTTGAACCTTCTATCCAAGTCAGAAGTTCAGTAATACCATCTGAAAGCCTGTAGGGTGCGTAAGTGTGCTCTTTGAGGTCCTGGCAACGCTACATTCCAGCTCCCAATGTGAAGAAAATGAAGAGGTCACTTGGTGCAACCTTTGAGAAGGAATATACACAGACTACGGTAGCGTGAGGATCATGGTAGGTATATAGGAGGGTAAAGCCATCATTGGTGTGCATTTTCTCGACTTCCCCGTGTATACAATGCTCTCGCTCAGCCCGGTCCGTTCGACCTCCCAAGGGACGTAAAAATTGCAATAAGCGACCATTTGACAATGGTATGGCTGTATTATAATGATGGTACATGCTCCTTGAGATGCTATCTAACTACGGTGAGAGTGGACATGAGGTTGTGGGCGCAGGCGGCGCGTCAAGTCGCTTCACGGGGCAATTTCCCGAAGCGGTCCGTTACCCTGGATTCCTCCGGAAACCGCCCCGGGCGCTTGGATCGGCCATGGTGGCTCCCCACCGCATCCTGAGGCGCTGTAAATTTTTGTATGTACTCTCAAGATACCCTGCGTTGGGGTTGGCAAGGTCCGATGGGACCATCTCGACAAGGGCAGCACTCAGAATTTCTACAAGTTGGGATGGCCCGGATCATGGCGGGTCACAGTACTAGAAATCTCGGGGAATAAAGGGTCTGCAAGAGACCTTGCAAGCAAGGTGATGAATGCGCCTCAGGCCCGACCTTCGCGGGACGGATTACTCGAAGCCTGCCAACGTTGTACTCGGAGTGTGTGTTGGGTTTACCTCGTCCTTGCCCTACGAGGTCTTTTCGATCAGGGGAATTAAGCAAAACTGAGGCAGAATTACTGTGTTGCATCCCGAACCATGACTACATGCCACTGCGGCCACACACGGTACGTATATCCATGTGAGAACCTGGACACGCCCTACTTTGCTATCACGTCGACTCCCGCTTTGCATGCTATCGACTGGAGCGTCCCCGCGCGATAGTGTCCATGTGAGATACAGTATACCCCCCTCTTTGATGGAGTCGGTCTTTGGGAAGGTACGTGCATTGTTGTATTGCATTGACGATCCGCTTCTCTGATCACCAGCCTTCGTTCTTGTCCAGACTATGCGGCGTTTCTGCGCAGGGACGCTTCGCGCTGGTGAATGTCTTGACCGCTGCAAGGTCATCGGACCCATGAGCGCTCTTCTCGGAGGTTGCCCGTCGCCGTCGGGACATGTGTATTCTTTGTGTGGTATAAGGGAGCGTCCCTCTTCGCCAGCGCCGTGCGCTTGTCGTCCGCCAATCCTGCTACTATGACCTTCTCAAATTCTCCTCAGCTTGCCGTCGCATCGTTTGCTTTCCTCGGCGCTGCCGTGCTCTACCTTAGCCGTCGGTCGCGATTCACGCTTCCTCCGGGACCTAAGAAGCTGCCGCTTTTGGGGAACCTTTTTGACCTGCCTTCTAGCTACGAATGGGAGCAATATGCGAAATGGGCGAAGGAGTACGGTGTGTCCAACGCTTCCAAAGCTCATTCGCGCCAATTCCTGACCTATCTGTTCTGCATATAGATACCGACATCTTGCATTTGAGCGTCTGTGGACAGTCCATCATCGTTCTCGACACGTACGAGGCATGCATGGCCCTCCTGGAGAAGAGGTCAAAATGTTACTCAAGCAGGTGCATGGTAACAAATCATCAGGAGCGCTTGCGCTCGCTTAACAGACTCGATACAGACCAGGTCTTACGATGGCCATAGATCTCGTGGGTTTCGACTTCAATATCGGTTTCATTCCATATGGTGCGTCGTCCTCGCGGGTCCCAATTAGGGCGCTCTTCTAAAAAGTACTGCAATAGGGAATGGATGGTAAGTATTCTCCCATGGTCCGGAAGAGCGTTGTCCTCAATAACTGAATAATACTAGGCGAGCGCGACGGCGCCTAATTCACGGAATGCTGCACACTACGGCGTTCCAACGCTTCAACCCCATCATACTACGCTCTACGCACGCTCTATTGAGAGCGTTGCTCAACGCCGGAGAGGATGATTTGGAAGCGGAACTCCGTCAGTAAGCTATATCCTCCCTGAAATTTACCAAGACAACTATTGCTCATGCACGTCATACTTTAGCATGGCAGCCCGCGTCATCCTGGGCACCACGTACGGGCTCGACATTCGCACAAAGGACGACCCCCATGTCTTGAATGCCGAAGCGGTGCAGGGTTATCTGACGGCTTGCGCGAACCAGGGATCGTACCTCGTTAACAGCATCCCGGCCCTGAAGTACGTACCGGAGTGGGTGCCAGGTGCGAGTCTTCTATGTGTGTTACTACACCATCTAATGTCTACAGGCGCGATGTTCAAGCGACAGGCCAGGGAGTGGAAGGCGCACGCGCGCTATATGGTCGACACGCCCTTCGCAGAAGTCAAGAACAATGTACGTCGTGCACGACCAGGTCTTCTAACAGCTCTTCACACTGGTTGAAGCTTTGCGAGACTCCCTTCGCACCATCGGTCGCGTCGATGGCTTTGGAAAAGGGTATTGAAGAGGACGTCATCAAGGACGCCTGTGCTACGATGTACATGGCGGGGACAGACACCGTGAGTGCCTTGCTCTGCTTCGTGGATCGTCTACAACTCTACTACATCGAATAGACCGTCTGCGCTATCCTCAACTTCACGCTCGCGATGATGAACCATCCCGAGCACCTCAAACGTGCCCAGCGCGAACTGGACGTAGTCGTTCCCGGACGGCTTCCCAACTTCGCCGACGAGGAACACTTGCCGTTCGTGACCGCAATCGTTCTGGAGTCGCTGCGGTATATGCCTGTCACACCCGTGGTAGATCGGTCGAGTGCATGGCGAACTATTGGGAGATGACTAGTTTACAGGCGATTTCGCACTACTACTCCGGCGATGGACCTGACATATACAATGGATATGTGATACCGCCGAAGTCGGTCGTCATTCCCAATGTATGGTGAGCGTGCTTGGATGTGCACGAGAAGTGCTGTGTGATACTCACGACCTATGCGCACGCAGGTCGATGGCGCATGACGAGGTCGGTGATATTGGTGCCTTCGTAAATCATCGAGCTGACGCCCATTGCCAGGATGCGTACCCGGACTCCTACGCATTCAAGCCAGAAAGGTTCTTGACCCCTGACGGCAAGATCGACCGTAGCGTTCGCGACCCCAGTGTCTTCGCCTTCGGGGTAAGCAGCTCGCCGTCCGGTAATCGTACCTTTTATGCATATCTCCTGCAGTTCGGGCGTCGCATCTGCCCAGGTCGCCGCTTGGCTTATGCCTCGATGTGGCTAACGATCGCCTCCATCATGAAGACCTTCGACATCCGGAAGGCGAAGCGCGCGGACGGCACGGTCATCGACCCACCGAAGGAGTGGACGTCTGGCTTGGTGTCGTACGTCAGTCGCCATTTACGAGAAGGTCCCTACTCACAGGTTTTCGTTGGTGCAGCCTACCGAAGCATTTCAAGTGCCAACTTACCCCGCGGAATGCTGAAGCCCTGGCGCTTATACGCGCGACGGCAAACAATCAGTATTGATGGCCTGGAGTTGAGCAGCTGCTACGCTTTTCCTTCGATATGAGGGGTGGGCTTGCGCTGGGCGATTGTGGGTAGAATTGAAGGCCGCACGCCGCGCGGGACTCAATTGTGAAGTCAGCTGTTGCCCAAGTACTACTTGCGTGTCTACCTACCACTATATTTTGCAAGGCTGTTCACCGACTTGTCGTTAGTGATCGAGTACAGGCATAAGAATGCAATATATATCATCAACATATACGCCCACAACATAAACCCAATAAATACGAGATAAACAGCGCCCCAGGGGTATATCGGCCGCCTCAGCCTCTCCTACGTTGTCGATGAATGCTCAAGAGCTTCGATGAAGGCACCTTCATCGCTTAGAAGCCGAACTCGCGCAGGCACTGCTTGCAGCTGTTGGGCTGTCGAAGGAGTGAGCTACGCGCGGTCGGTGCATATGAAGAGCTGTACTTACCGCGTTGGCGATCGTGGAGACCGCCGCAGCAAGGCACTGGGCGTCGGCGATGACATCTAGCAAGGTGTTCAGCCGAGTCAGGCGCCAAGAGGGGAAAATATCAACGCACTGCGCCCAAGGGAGGCCACTGCCTTGCCGCAGGAGCTGACGTTGCTCGCGAGGGACTTCGCGCAGTCCTGTCAGACGAAGAAGGTCAGCGAGCTGGAAGGAGGGCGTCTAACTCGTACAGCTCACCAGGATAGGGCACGAGATGTGATCCGCCAGCTGGTTGCCGGCGACGACCTCGGTCGAGGTGGTGTCGACAGCCGGAGCAGCGTTGGCAACAGCGGCGAGAGCGAGGGTGAAGACGGCGAAGAACTTCATGGTGTTCGAAAGGAGTGGCTGTGAGGAGGAAGGCTTGAAAGAGTGGAAGTAGAACTGTACTGGGGAATAACGTTGGGATTCCAGAGCTTTTATACGTGTGGACGGCGAGTGAGTGAGACGCAGGAGTGGCCACAAATCCGGTCGAAGGCCTCAAATGGCGTTCTAGCAGTCAGAAATGTGACGCCGTCCTGAATAGTCCGCATTCCTCGCGGAAAGATTTCATGCCGTCGGCCACAAAGGATGGTCCTACGCTTCCTCCGTTAATGAAGGCGCGAGGAAACTCGTCGCAAAGTTGTTCTGTTATTTGCCGATGTATGGAAGGGAAATCATACGGCACAGCTCGAAGGACCTCCCATTTCTAGAAGTGCTTGGCAGCACCAGAAGCCGCGCGACGTACACCATGGCCTCACCACTGATAGCAAGGTGAACGGCGACACACGGATTTCTTCGCTGAATTCCGGTCCGAGGACAGCAAAAGGCGAACTTCGGTGTGCAAGGGCTTCCGCTACGGGTATGTGGCTGCTTTTCGTTTCTAGATATGTCGCATCGCAGTCTTCAACGACTCGACCAAGGCGTCGGCGGTCGTTTCGCCCATGCTTTGAAGGCGATGGAAGTCGGAAGCAAAGTATGTCGGCATGTGCCGAGGCGATACCTAGAGCACAATAGGAGCAAATATGGACACCCAATGGAACTCAGCAATCCAGTAGATCTCTTTTCTCAGTGCATAATCCAAGCAGCGTTCTAAAAAAAGACTGACCTGATCCTCAGTCCTACGTCGTGATGCTATGAGACCACGTCGATAGTTGGAGAGCTCAATGCAAAACCTCACACCCAGGCCGACATAATCATAAATGGTGCCACACGCGGCATGAATATTCCAAATAAATAAGCGAGAACAGGACTAGAGGTTTACCCTGAAGTTGGTCTACATGGGTATCTTCGTATGCATTCGAGGGTATATTACGATGAGAAGTCCTGGACCGACTTTACAGCCCAAACTCGCTGAGGCACTGCTTGCAGCTGTCGGGCTATGGAAGCGTTAGTAAATCCTGTCAGATTGAGCGTCAGAATAGTGACATACGGCGTTGGTGACCGTGGACACGACCCCGGCGAGGCACTGGGCATCGGCAATGACGTCTGGGTAAGTAGCCTTCAGCAGACACTCCAGTGTGAGGGGTACGAGGTCAACGTACTGCGACCCAGGGAAGTGGCCGCCTTGGCGCAGGAGCCAACCTTGGACGCGAGCGCCTTAGCGCAGTCCTACGAGACGTGCATGAGTACGGAGCGAAAGCAGTGCGACAGAGGCGGGCTTACGAGGATGGGGCAAGAGATGTGGTCCGCGAGCTGGTCACGGGCGACGAGCTCAGGCATCGCAATGTCCGCAGTGGGAGCCGCGGTAGCGACGGCGGCGAGCACGACGGTGACGATAGCGAAAGAGAACTTCATTGTGAGGGTGAGATGTTGAGTAGAAGTGCTAGAAGAAACGAATGTGGGGTTGCGGGGTCTGGGGATGTAGAGGAAAGCAAAGAGCCTTTATACTCTACAAGCAAAAAATGCAGCGACTAACTCACCGGACTGTGGCGCATTCCTGGTGAAGGCGAGGGCAGTAAAGACGCCGAAACGTACGGAAAGCGTCCCAATCAAGCGTCAGGCGCTGCGCTGAGACTCCCGAGCGACTACTTCCTAAGCATCGTTCGCAGAATGAGGACGCACAAAAGCATAGAGCGGCTGCGCCTGACATCCATGCATTCGGAATAACGAATGAATCGACGACACCGGATGCTCGAGAGACAGCGTCCTTCTGTTCTTCCGGAGACATTGAGACTTTCCAAAACACGAGAAGGAAGAAAAATGAATGGGGAAGGGGGAATAGCACTCATCCAGACGCCACGCCGGTATTTGCTCCAAAATCATGATATTCAGCGGTCCACTCGAGTTGGTCATCTGCCTTTCGGCGGAATGACATCTGGAATGGAGACGGAGCGAGTGACCTCCATTGTGTCACGCTATTCCTCGCGACGTCGGGCAAGGCGCGTCGCGTCGGTCGCATGGTAGATGGTGGTAAGAGCCAAGTTTAGTTCGGCGGTTGCCAAGCCAAGTCGGCGTCAAACGAACGCCAGCATCTTACGCCTGCGTCTTTCAAGCAACTTTAGTCGTCTGACAATGCTTTTTTTCAATGCTGAACGTTAAACTTTGCTGACAACAAATTTTGGACGGTGCGAAGCAGCTCGTCGCCGAGCTGGGCGCCATATTTGAATTCTCGTACGCGTTGGCAGTCGAAGACTTCGACTCCGCAGGTTCGCACATAAATGTGCTCGGGGTATATAACTTCATAGAAAGATACGTGTATACATAGGGAGAATAAATGCGACGGGACCCTCAAGTAACACACTCAAGCATCCTGCGTTCAGCCTCAACCATCCGGAACCCGGAATCGACGAACGACATGCAGGATACATTTACAGGCCGAACTCGTCGAGGCATTGCTTGCAAGAGTCAGGCTAGAGATCATCGTCAGAAGAGCTGCGAAGATTGGCGCAGAAATAATAAAAACGACGCACGAGGCTGGTGACCGTCTTTACCGCCGCCGTGAGGCAGGAGATGTCGGCGAAGATGTCTATGGGACAGGTCAGTCGAGCCGTGACGCGGTACGGCAGCTGCAAACTCACTCGCTCCGGCCGTGGCGAGCGCCGCGCCACAGGTAGCCACAGAGGGCGCAAGGGAGCCCAAGCATTTCTGAAGATGGTGTTGAGTGCACAACGATGAGGCGCGATGAGGGCTTACCACAAGGGGGCAAGAAATGTGGTCGACGAGACGGTCACGGCGGACGAGCTCTGTGGCGTCAACGTCCGGGGACGCGTAGGCCACGGCGGCGAGAGCAGCAGTGAAGACGGTGAGAGAGAACTTCATGATTGAAGGGAGGGCGGAGGCAAGTAAGGACTGGCGAAGTAGCGTGTTGAGGGAGAGCGTCGTGTTCTCGAAGAGCTTTATACGTCTTGAGCTACCAAAGAAACGAGTCTCCATAAAACGCAGGCCCCAAATCGCAGCAGACTAGCGTGGCGACTTGCTGGGGCCGGATGTTAGCTGGTGTAACATCCTCCTCCTGTCTCATAGACCATCACCTGCTATGAGCTATCTCACAATGGCCGGGATGATAAGTGCGCTTTCGAGAAGCCCTTCTGAAGCGCCGTCGCCTTCGGAGTGAGGCGTGGTATACGCTTTCTGAACGTACGGCGCGATGTGGCGCTTGCCTTAATATCTGGGTCGACGGAGTATGCACTCATGGTGTTTCAAAGTGCGGCTTGGCAAGGGGACTATTGGCTTGTAGGCCACAGCGCTGGATGCAACAGAGAGTGCCGGTGGAGTTGAATTAGCAGGAGGAAGACAATTCTGAGCGGTGGACGGAGTGCCCGCGCCAAGAGTCATAGTCGAAGAGTGAGAGTCATGAGCATGGAGCACATAGCGATGAATGCGCGATACAGATGGACATACAAGAAAAGACAAGCGTGTGCGACTTTCCTTCGGAAAGGCCCGAAGCTCGCACAAATATTTGGTTTCCATCAATTGATGGGCGCCATGGCGCCGCGTCCCGTTCTCTATCTTCTCTCCAACGTTCCTTCGTGGTTTTCAACGACATTACATCTTGCGTTATACATTGCAAGAACTTCAGCCCCCTTGTGCATTAGCCCTAACCTCCGGTTCATGTCGAAGACCATGACCTGGCTTGACTCACGACGATCCTGCAACCGCGGACGGCCAATACTTGGCTTTCCTTCAACCTGAATCTCATAAGCGATACCCCATGGCCGAACTAGAGCAATGCGAGGCTACGATTACCATCGCGCACTTCAACGACGTCGTACGTCCCCATACCGTCTTTCCACACCTCCTCACTGATGGCCTGCGGCAGTACCACATCAGTAACGCGTCCAGAATCGCGCGCTTTTATACAACCATACGCGCAGCAAAGCCGGACCTGATCATCTTCAGTGGCGACACATTCAGTCCCTCCCTTGAAAGCAGCATCCTCAAGGGCGAGCACATTGTCCCCGTACTCAATCACCTGGGCATAGATGTCGCTTGCTATGGGAATCATGGTGCGGTCTACAGTTCCCATGTTCTCTTCGTCTCAATCTCACCATGCTTCCTCGATAGACTTCGACTTCAGTGAACAGCGCCTTGTCGAACTTTCTGCGCAGTGCAATTTCCCCTGGCTCTTGTCCAACGCCTTCTCGCCCGGTGGCTCTCTCCTTGCGTCAGCGCGCCCTCACATCATTAAGGAGGTCGGCCCCTTGCGCGTAGGCTTCTTTGGTCTAGCCGGGACGTACGTTATCCCTTCCGCTATGTGAGAGCGCTTGATACACGCCCACCCCAGCGACTGGCCCTCCAATTGTCAACACCTCCCACCCGATGCACGCATTGAAGACCCAGTGGACGGCGCGACTCGCATGGCCGCTCATCTGCGTGAAGAGCACGGTGCAGACGTTGTGATCGCTGTCACGCATATGAGGATAGAAGAGGACATGGTTGTGGCGAGCCGATGCCCAGACGTCGACCTCATACTCGGCGGACACGACCACGAATACATGCTGCACGGTGCACAATATCAAGAGGTCGGCGATCACGCCGAGGGGAACATCAGTATCGTCAAATCTGGGACGGATTTCCGGGAGCTCAGCATCGTGAAGGTCCATGTTAGAAAGTATCAGGATACCTGGCGCGTACGAACAGTAGAAGGTATGGGTCCTCCTCATCGTCATACTGTGACTTTTAGCTAAAGTCACTCGTTCAGTTAAGCGCGTTCGAGAAGCCGAGTTTGGACCCGAAGATGAACGCATGCTCACCATCATCGCCGACGTAGACAAGCGCATCGCGTTCCTCTCGCACAATCGCATTGCTTACACCTCTGTACCCCTTCACGGTCTCACGTCGCAGGTACGAGGGACCGAGACCAACCTCGGTAATCTGCTGGCAGACGCGGTGCGCGCGTACTACAATACCGACATCGCGTTCGTCAACTCAGGCAGTATCCGCTGCGACAGGGTCATTCCCGAGGGAATTCTAACAGTACGAGATATAATAGGTGAGCGCATTCTTCGAGGCGAACGTGAATAGGACTGAGTGAAACTAGACATCGTTCCGTTCGACAATCCTTGGGTAGTGAAGCGGGTTTCGGGACAACTTATTTTGCAGGCACTCGAAAACTCTGTGTCCGACATGCGAAGCGATGGCCGGTTCCTGCAGCTCTCCGGCCTCAGCATCGTCGTCGACCTTAGTCGCCCCGAAGGAAAGCGTATCCTCTCCACATCCCTGTCCTCGGGCGCACCGTTGGACCTAGACACCGATTATACTGTGACGATGCAGCGCTTTATCGCTGAAGGCTTCGATGGCTTCACCAGCTTTCGTGATGCAGCAAATTTGGTGGATCTGGAGGCCGCGATGACGGACACCTCGCTGCTAATGGCGCTCTTATCATCCGAAAGTCGACGGGGAGCCGACAGTGCCACCAACGGGAGCGATGAGATGTTGGATCGTGCAGCTCGGGCAATTGTGGTAGGGACGAGGGAGGGGTTACCACTCCTGTCGCCGGTGGTGAGTGAAAGGATTATGGTGGTGTAGTGGTGCGAGTCGTCGCTGGAGGTGCGACGGATCGCAAGCCGTCGGTGGCGAGGTCATCGATGCCGCGGTGGCGCGCAAATTGGACTGCGCTGGCGGCCGGGAGCGGTAGCTGGGGCACCAGTTATGTCGCCCGAGGAGACCCCTCTGAAGACGTTGTCGGAATGTGTAGGAGTGTACTCGAGTATATACCTTGCAATGCCCATCTTCTTGCCCATGCCACCGTGTCCTTGGCTTGGAGTCTAGCTCAAGGTCTTGGCTTCACGGGTCCCATTTTCCAGGCAACGATCAGTGACGGAGGGCCTGTTCCTGATGAACATATCCACCACGCGCGCAGCAGAAAAGGAACCTATTTCCGTCTCCGTGCGTTTTCCCGGCATCCGACATACGCGCGAGTATTATAGCGGACTCGGGCGAGGCGGCTGATGCTCTGAACGTCCATGAAGCCTGCGCTCGCTGTCCTCGCCGGCGTGCACATCGTCCTCTCCGTCCTCGGCCCCGTCCTGCTTGCCTGCTACATCTACAACCGCGCCTATGAGTACTGGCTCGACTACGTCGGGAACGGCGTCTGGGAGCCTGCGTGGCCCAGGGCGCGCACGCGCTTCGTGCTCTGCATGGTCACAGTGCCTATCTGGGGCCTCTGCATGGCGGGGGGAACGCTGCTGTGGGAGACGGGGAAGCGAGCGTATGCGATGTACAGTGCGCGCCACTGGCGAGCGCACTACCGAGCCCTCAACGATACGGACGAGGACTACTCGAAGACGCGCGTGCGGATCAATAGGGGGGAGGGGCGAGGGATCTGGATCGCGCTCAGCGTCTACGGTAGCTTGGCGCTGTGGGGGCTGTTCCTCTTGGCGACGTACGAGCAGCCGGTCGATCACCGGTTCAAGCAGGATATCGCGCTGGCGAATAGATTCCCTCGACCAGAGGGATATGGGAACGGTGGTGCGTCGCACTATCTATCCTTCCATCTCACGACTGACTCTGCTCCAGAGAAGGTGTACATCGCCGCCATGTTCCACAACAACGCAGGGGTCATCCCCTACTGGACCGAACAGTGCATCAAGCTCATCCATTACCTGGGCACCGTGCGCCATTCCTCTTCCCCTTCCCTTCGGCTTACCTAGTCCATTCACAGGACAACGTCTACGTGTCCATCGTGGAGTCCCACAGCACCGACAACTCCCCCGACTTGTTGCGCCAATTCGATGCCGCTCTATCGGACTTGCACGTCGAGAAGCGCATCCTTGTGAACGACAAGTCAATATCCCGCCCGTCCACCATGGACACTTCCCCCGCTCGCATACAGTATTTGGCCGCCGTGCGAAACCTCGCGCTAGAACCTCTGGTCGAGCGCGGCGGATTCGAGCGGGTGCTATTCAGCAACGACGTCTTCATCAAGGCCGAGTCCATGCTCGATCTTTTGAAGACTCGTGACGGAGACTATGACATGGCGTGCGCTGTGGATCTATCCTTCTGGGGGTGCGTGCGGTCGCGGCATACCTGACCCACTCTAATGCTTGCGCAGACTATATGACGCGTGGGTTGTGCGCGACAGCCTAGGGAGAATACCGTCATCTTTATGGCCGTATCTTGCTGACGAGGAAGGTATGAGCGCCATCAAGAGGGACGAGTCAGCGCCAGTCTTCACTTGCTGGAATGGCATTGTGTCGATCCGAGCAGACCCTTTCCTTCCAATCCACCTCCGAAGACCAAACAGCCTGTCCACGGAGCCTCTTTCCCACCCATTACCCGAGAGCCATCCTGCCTACCCACAACCGCCCGACCTGTCTCCCGCCGGCACGCTGCCCCTCCGCTTCCGCCACTCCTCCCCCAACGAATGCTTCTCCTCCGAGTCCTTCAACCTCCCCTACGACCTCCGCCGCCAATTCGACCTCACCGGGATCTACCTCAACCCGCGTGTGATCACCAGCTACGACTGGAACTTCTTCGTATGGTACAAATACGTTACCCGACACTGGCTGGTAAAGTGGTTCATCGAGCGCGTCGAGGAGGGCGCTGGGATGGAGAACGCGCGGATGATCATCGGCGACGCCAACAACATCTGGACGTGGGACGGGGGCGAATGCCAACCCGTACGCTCCTTTCATCTTATGGCACCAGAGTACACACTGATATCCCCGCAGTGGTGGTAGCACGAGGTTACCGACTGTCTATACCCCATTGGATGCCAACGACGCTCGCTTTGTAATGTAAGAGGCCGGTTCGGAAGAAGATTTAGATCCAGGAAGACACCGCTGTGTTGGGTCCCTTTGTAAACCGCCGAGTAAGTGCACCTCGGTAGTTCGGCCAATCGACCATGCTAATCTTGTGCCGTTCACAGGTCAGATCTCCAGATCCACCTGCAGATCTGTCCGAAAACACAATGACAAAGGGAAAGCCCCTTCGCTTGTGGGTGCCACGATATAGAACTCCCAAAGCACCGTCTTCCGCTAGTCACCCTTCCCTCGAGCCTCCGAAGACCTTGACCTGTACCATTGAAGTTAACGATATCGATAGGCCCTCCTAGTTATACGTGTACATGCCGCCGCCCCGTACATATACAGTCCGCGAGCTGTTGTATTCCTAGCCACGCATCGAACCCTACACGAACATAACATCCCTCGTGCGTCCCCCGTCCGCGCCCAATCGCAGTGCCGCAATTTGCGCGCTCAAGCTGGAGTACCCGTTGCCAATGAAGACATTTGCGCGCCGCGCAAGCTCGACGTCGACGGCGACGGCGTAGTCGCCTTCTCCCTTCTCCAAGCCAAGTGTCCCCGAGTGGGTGACGCGGCGCATGGGTCCGCCCGGCCAGCCGGCGGCGCGTGCGTGCACGTCGCTCAGCACGGCGGCCTCGAGCTTGGCCAGCTGCAACTTCACGAGCGGGTGGTCCCACGCGCCGTCGTGCAGTATGTGCAGGACGCGCAGCGTGCGACTTCGCGCGTGCATGTCGATGAGGTCGAGGATGCGTCGGAGGGAAGGATAACAGTGTTCCATGACGGAAGACGCGTTCCCGGTGGAAAGTGGTGGTGAGTATACCGAGTGATAGAGTTCGGGGAGGGTAGCCCAGGTGGTGAATCCGGTGTAATCTTTTGCGAGGTAGCTGCAATGCGTCTCGAAGTCACCTCTGCGAAGATGTATGGCCATGTAGGCTTCCCCTTCTGGATTTGTTGGCGACCGTAGGTCGAGGTTGGCCTGCGTGCGTGCAATGGCAACGCTAACGCCGTCCGACCAAGCAAAGTACTCCTTCAGGTAGGTCTGATAGGTCGGCCACACGACATGAAGCCCCGGAGAAGCAAGAAAGCTTTGATCCAGTCAGCCCTTGTGCACTGGTAATTCCTCCAAGCCACTCACTTCCACGACAATATCTTATTGTCCACAACTAAGCACCGTGCCGTATGCATCTCAATCTCCGCCTTCGCTTCCGTCCAGCGGGTCCGGTCGCTCTCCGAATTTATCGTGATGTGCGTGCGCTCCGCTTCCGGGCAGACCTCGTCATACACGGTACTGCTGACCGTGTCTGCAGTCACGCCCGAGAGAAAGGCGGACAGAGGGACGTAGGAGTGCTCGCCCCGCTTCCGCCAGACGAATGGCTGATAGACATATGTCCGCCGAGTCTCCAGCGCGAGATGGTGATATAGCAGGATTTCCTGCACCTAGTGTTCGACGAAGGTGAGCTAACGACCGGGCAATACATCCGTGAGGGAATTTACCTGGTTATTGAAGCCCGCGCCCTGAAGTTGTTTGAAGAGTACAAATCGCTGCGGACCGCGTTCCTTCTGCAGTAGCGCCCGCGAGTGCGCTACCTCCTGGCGCTCGAGCGTAGAGTATAGCGCGTATGGGGGCCAGTCGTAGGTGTACAGGCCGTACAACACGAAGATAAAGATAGAAAACGAGAGACTGATGTATCGCACGCGACGTGACTTGCTCAAGGAGATCAGGGGTGCAGATATGACTGCTACGAATGCAGCCACGGTTACGACGAGTGTCGCAATACGCAGAGCGAAACTCTGTGCTGCCGTTGGTGCATTGGCGCACAAGGTAGCTGTCCGAGCGAGCAAGAGCCGAAGGCGCGTCCGTAGGCGAGTGAGAGTAGACATGAAGGTGAGCAGGAGATAGAATGGCAGCTGCGCTTTTGCGCCCTTCAACACAGCCCCGGCCGGTTTCTCGGACGAGCGCAGTAGGCAGCAATTCTAGTCCAGCTGCGCTTCCAAAATAAGGCGATGGTGCTTTATACAGGATAACAGCACAGGAGACGTCAAGTCAAAGCAGAGGGCATCCTGCGGGCTGTATGCGCGCTGAATTCGACAGTGCACAATGATGGCAGGAATGAACCAGGACAAAACCCAGCAACGTCGCGGTGTTGAACTCGGCAAAGTCCGAATTGTTTCATTTCGGGCGCTCGGAGCATCGGACCGTGCAACGACAAACGAGCAAACAATTCACAGCCTATAAACCAGATGAATGCGAGTTGCAGAGCGTCCAATTACTATAGTACAGAGATCCGCGGGGGATATCACCAGATCCTTTTCACCATCGTAAACCGAGTCAGATCCTCGAGCTTCACGCGAGACCGCTTGCCCTTCCCACCCGCAGTCGGCGCCGCACCTGGCGGTCGTTCACCCATCTCGGGAACGGGTGGTACATCGTCGCGCGAGTCGTCAAGGATGTCCTTGAGCTCGCGGTTGTAGCGCTGGCAGAGTCAGACGTGTCCGCTTCAGTCACGACGTGGCGTACCTGTTCCTCCTTCCCCTCTCCTATCGGGTCGCGACCGAAGTCATTGATCACATCGGCCTTCTCTCGCTCCTCGACGCCCGCATGTCGACGCGTCGCATAGCTGATGAGGTTGACACCAATGATGATCTTCACGACGACGAAGCTGGTGGTGGTTTGCGTTAGCGAAGGTCCCCTGCACGAAGCGCACGACTAACCAGACCCAGAGCAACACTCCAATCGCGGCCAGCTTGAGGAAGTGCGCAAGCTCGATGGCCGTGACTTCCGCATCCGTCCACGATGGCGAGACGCTCTCAGCATGCAGGGAGAATAACAAGGTCAACGACTGCGAGCCGATGAGCACGGCGAGGACCGCTAAGGGCAAAGACGAGAAGCCGAGTCTGCGAGCGACTAGAGGCGCCTGGTCAACGTAGGTATGCTGCAAGGATTCAGCGTACAGTAGAAGATGAGCTGAAGATGCATACCTTGCGAGCACGTCTACCAATCGCACTTCCGCATGCCAGATCCCTACACAGCACATCCGCGTACCGCTCGTAAACTGACGGCCGGATGTGGTTGAACTTCGTGATGAACGCGTGCTTCAGCCAGTCAACGACCATTTCGGACGCAAGCACGGTCAATACGGGCTACAGTCAAAGTCAGCAACGCCCTCTCCTCGACTCCAAATTGAACGCACATACGTAGGATATGGTCCACAGGACGTTGTTGCCGCGGAACCACCCAAAGCTCTTTGGCAGCACAAAGCCTTGCGAGAAGTCGAACTCCGTGCCACTCAGCTCGATCAGGTTCCTAAACGCGACGACCACAAGCATCAGCGCCAGCGTGAAGCGCTCCACGATGTCGGCGCAGGTGATCTGGAAGAGATTGTCCTTCTCGAACTTCTTGAACACCGACCCCTTGATCTCGACGAACTGATTCGACAGAAGCAGCGTCAAGAGCGCATGGTCGTACGAGTTGACGGCGACGTTGAGGGAGATCATCTGGTAGACCATGACGAGGGTGTGCATGACTGAAGATCTTCGTTAAGGTGCATGCAAATGCGAGGCGAGCGCGCTACGCACCATTGTACGCAAGCGCCAGGACGAAGTACATCATCGGGCGGAAGGTATGCACTGTGACTGGCACCCTATGTGATAAGGGTTCCAGTGTAGATCTCGAGAAGAGGCAATCGAGTATGTCCTGCCCTATGGAAGCGCACAGTCGGTCGGCTATCTGACAAGTTGTTGGCGAGGGTTCTGAACGACAGCAAGATGAATGCGCACCTCAAGCGCATTGAAGATAACATACAGCTTGATCGTATCCTGACCTCGAATTGAATGATATATTTTGCTGGCATCCGTTAACGGCGTCAATATAGCGATCGACGACAGCAGCAACGTGGCACGCAAGAGGTCAGCCTTTTGAGAGGGAGGGAGTGGCGGCGCTTTGAACGAAAACATGTTCGAGCATAGGCGGAAGAAGGCGAGGGTCGCGCGTATAGGCAGGATGGTAAACGTGTACAGGAAGGAATCAAAGCATAATATGAACCCGAAGCCAAGGAGCTGCTCGCAGCGTCAGCGATCAATACAATGAAAGGAGTAGCACGACCCACCTTCTCGATCGCAATGGGTATGCTCAGGAAGTTGCTCACTCGCTCCCACTTCATCTCCTGATGCGAATCGAAGTCCGTCGCGAGCAGTTCCTCGCGCAGGTAATCCCAGATCGAGAACGGCGCGCTCGACTCATGCGGCAGCATAGAGTAGGACGGCGACATGGGTATATCACCCGGCGACTCTGGCCCTACTGGACTCGTCGCGGGGATCGGTGTGGGCGGCAGCGAGGAGTACACCAGCGGTCGCTGATCTCGTCCGCGGCCGCGGAAGAAGTGCCGCTCCGAAGTCTCTAGACCATCGCCTACGTGGGGGAACACGTCGCTCGTGTCGTGGCGTTCGGAATAGCCGCTATTCATACTGTATTCCTGTTCATACGGACCGAAGTCATGCGTTTCGTCGTGTCCGTGGTCATGGTCATGGTTCGCGCCAAGCTCGGGGGAAGTCGCGGAGGTCTTGTTGCTGCTCCGCCTGCGAGCAAAGCTGGGTCCCAAAGACGAGTATTTGTTGCTGGGAAATGATGATGTGGTCGTTGAGGACAGGGAGAAACGCCTCTTGGGCTTGCGCGACCGCCGTGATGGAGGCGACATCAAGGCCGCGTACAAGCGCACACTGGCACGTGTCCCGCGTTCTGGCGTCTCACGTGCCGTCACGTGTAGAAGTTCAACTTCGACGTAAATACGCTGCCAGATACAGCAATCGTCAGGCTCGTAGTCACCTAATCGCTCGTGGAGCGGTGCTGATCTTTGTTTAGTTGGAGCGCGTGCAAACAAATGAGGTGGGCACTGAGCAGGCGGGACCGCTGCACTTCTGCCCTTCCAACCGGCAAGGGGACCAATCGCCACGCGATCACCTTTCTGCGACGCCCGACAGCAGTGGAAGGACGACCAGGAAATGGAGTTACCTACGCCTCACCATACACGCCCGCGCCGCGCGCTATCACCTTTGTTTGTACGCGCTTCAACTAAACAAAGATCAGCACCGCTCCACGAGCGGATAGGTGACTACGAGCCTGACGATTGCTGTAAGTAGTCGCGACGACTCATGATTCGAATCTACAGATATATTCTGGTGCCTACATCTCAGCTTTTCTTCTCAGGATTATTCGTGTCGCTAATTGTTGGAGCAGCTACGGACCTGCCTGTCCGTAACCTTGCACAGGCGGTCGGAAACTTAGGCTACACGGTAACACATTCGATTGTAATCGAGATCGCATAGCCTGCCCGGGAAGCCCCAAACACAAGCAGCTTACGCCGCGGTAGCTGTCTACCCGCTATTGTATCTGTTTAACCCACCCGTTTCCGACGAATGGTGCAGGACGAGCTCTCGACAAACCGGTCGCACCGACGCCGAAGGAGCATCCTTGCGGGCAGATGCTGCCTGGCTGTGCTCGGTGATCAATAGCAGATGCAAGCACGACGGAGCCCTCATACGCGGACACAGTACAGTATATCAAGAGAGTCGGCATGGTCAATCCTCCGTCCGCATCTAAAGTTCCGACCTACAAGCGACTCGGCCGCCGCCTCCATGTCTCCAGGAAGAAGTTCTGAAAAAGTCGGAACCTTCTTTCACAAGCGTTTTCTCAAACGGGGACATCACACTTCGCGGCGGCCGACGAGGAAGATCGGATCGCGGAGGAGCGTGAGAAGCCGAAAGTGCAAATCAATGGGTACCGATTCGATGGTGTGCTTTATGGGGTAAGGAGTGATTGGCATTCGATCAGGCATCCCCGCAGGATCAATGTTCGGGATCTGCAACTCAGCGACAATTCGTGGATCGGGAGCCGCCGCGGACGATGAAGCAGAAGAAATAAGTCCGATGGGTCGGATACGGTCAGGATTGCCACCTGTCGGCATTGTCGTGAGAGTTGATTTTCTATCGGTCAAGCAAGGGAAAGGGTATAATACAAGGTCCAGAAATGATTTGGCGACGGGTGAGTCCAGCTACATGTCGTATCGCAGTGTCCGTATCAGACGCGATGTAATAGAGAAGGTGTCCGTGGAGAAGTCAAGGAAGCAAGCCAGCAGCATCCAAGACGACTCGAAACGCGTCCGTTACAACTCCCGAGAAACCGTCCACGAGTATGCATAGGGATCCAGCCCTAGAACAGAACACCCTCGGCTGCAACAACCAGCTGATATTGGGCCTCTATAGTGGCTGTGAGTCGAACAGTGATTGACCATGAGGACGAGGGAAGAAACGCACCCATAAGCGGCGACGCGAACGACGGCAGCGTCATCAGCAGCGTGCACCGGTCCAAATCAGTCTGGATATCCTGAGGGCTGACACTGATGCCCACCGCACCCAGCGCCAGCCGGCCCAAGGTCCACTTGAGAACACGAAAGACGGTCGCCAGAACGGTCTATGCAGTCGTCAGCGAACAGCCTCCGATAGCCACGGAGAAGGGAATCCGACAACGCACCGCCATCAAGGGGCTCATCGGCGGCAAGGTCTGTACGTTGACCGCACCGAAGACAGAGATGACGGCGTGCGCCGCGGTCACGCACTTCATCCAGGAGGGCCCCGACGTCTCTGCGAAGACGCCGTGCAGGCGGATGAGGCCCGCGTTCACGAAGGAGTGCGCCGTGAGATAGGCGCGGATGGCGGTCGAGTGGAAGCGGTCCGGGCGGGGAATGGATGTCCGGAAACGCTCGAGGAAGTAGTCGTGGGTGGAGAATGTCGACGCGTATGTTTCTGTGTCTTCTGCGGTCATATCTTGGCTTGAAATCAATCCGGCGGTCTCTCTTTCGAAGCGAAGGAGAAGACGTACTGGGACGATACTGCGTAGCAAGGCTCGCGGCACGCTCGTAGAGGAAGGACGCCTGCGCCACAAGCGCCATAGGCGTATATTCTCTCAGGCCGCGTTCGAGGAGAGCCGGCCGGAAGTTGCGCAGCGTTTGACCAGGATTCGCCATGAAAATAAAAGTAGGCTGCAAGATTATCAGCGTCTGAGAGCAGTTCGTGTAAAGATGGACGCACCTCAGCATACGCGGCGCTTTCCAACGGCCAGGGCACGTCGACTTGTAGCCCATTGTCGGCAGCCATAGGCGACACGAACTCGCCGATGACGGAAATCGCGTTGCACTGCATAAAGACGGTCCAGAATCCTCGAATCCGCTCGCCTTCCTCGATGAAGTCCAACGCTGGTGGCAACTTGAACGATTGCGAGAGAAATCCTGCGGTCGGCGAGGCACCTTGACTGTCCTTGTGGAGGCCCATAGCGAGCGACATGCCGGTCGCAGCCGCGAGAAACGAGATGGCTTCGAGGCAGCGGTTCTGGCGGAAGAAATAGGTGGAGAGGAGGATCTTGGCCTGGATCGACTCCAGCAGTACGCCGGGCGACGCGAAGGATATGGACTGCGCGGAATGGACGGCGGATTCGGAAAACCGAGCCTCGTGTTCCGCCCAACGCTGGCCGGCGAAGTGCGCGCCCCAGAGGTATATGGCATTGCGAAGCATCGGGAGGGGGCGATCCGTGAGAGGGGAGGTGATATTGTCTTGCACGCGACCGAAGTCGAGGAAAAATCCGAATTCTTCGGCATGAGGACGGAAGGCCGCAAGTCTGTGAGTACGATCAGCGAGCTATCGAGCAAGGCTTCATGAAGCGCCCACAGGATTTGCACCGACGATGGGGATAGATCCTGAGGGTACAGATTAGCTATAGATGAGCCGGAAGAGAGGAGCACTCTACTTCTTCGCGAACATCTGGCGCTGCGATGACAGACGGGGATGAGCGAGAAGACTCAGCCACTGGCGACGAAGGAGCGGCGTATGGGTTGACGAGCGCCACCTCCGGGTTGGGGTCTTCCAGCTCCTGTATACGGGTCTGAAGTCGAGAGATGGTGGCCTCCAAGATCTGCGTCTTCGAGGGGCCAACATCCGCATAGTTGCATGGATCGTTCGAACGAGAGGAGCGTTGGCATTGCCCACATACGGGCTTCTCGCCATCGCAGCGCTGTCGAGCTGTCAGGCACTGCAGACCAAGATGAGGAGAGGTACTCACGACCTTGCGCTTCCTGCGGTGGTTCTTTCAGCATAAAGGAGGACGTGTGGCGCTAAGGACATACCTGCAAGGACCACAGGCGCGGCCTCTCACCAGTCCCGAGCCCGAACCCGAGGGCGTCTGTCTTCCAGTGGTGGGAGGAGAAGTGGACATTCGGCGGGCCATGAGTATGAGTGAATGAATGAGAATGTCACATATTTATGCGTCTCGACTAACGAAATCGCTGCATGTACAGGTTCAGGTCATTTTCATAAGCCAATTTGGTTCCACTGCCTGTCCCCTTGCCCCTGCACCTGGTTGCTTCTCTTGATCCAACGGTATCATCACTTCTGGGAACCGACGTGCGGGATTATGCACTGCACCCCGCACCAATCAAAACGCTGCGCGGGCCCGTCTATCGATGATTGTAGAGTGCGTCAATTTCTATGCGTTGGGTACGCTGCATGACCTGAACGCGGTTATTACACCGACGGCGTTCTTCCTTGGCGGCCGTCGAATACCCAAGAACTTCAGAACACCTGGGTAGGTGACATCCATCTCTGATGAGGAGAGCGCTGAGGGCCTCAAACTCGGTGGGCGGTAGGCCGGAGGCCGTTGGGGAAGACAATGGATGGAGGCGGTGCGTTTCCACGATGATCACCGGGGCGTGCCGATCCGAGATGTAATCGGGTGAGTCGTCGGGAGTGTCGCGAAGGACAGGAAACGCAGTGCGGTGATCGTGGACGTCGAGGACAACCCGCCGCAAGTCCGCCACAGGCAGGACTGGCGCGACGCCACAAATCACGCCCACCGACGACCACGGAGTCCACAGCTTATGTCATCGCCATGAGTCGGCACTCGACTTCAACACATACCCATCACGCTGGCTTTCGAAATCATCGTC
>JAMQCK010001189.1:0-10976 GCA_024196135.1 Pleurotus ostreatus/Saccharomyces cerevisiae fusant | reverse complement strand
TTCGTCTTTGTGCGACTAAATAAGGTAATTTTGGGTCCAGGCAACCTCGGACTCTAAATCCCCGCGAAATCCATGCGGTCCTCGAGCGCGCCTGCAGGTTCCGTCGCCGTGTGTTCTGTCCGGGGCCCCGCTGGCCACGCCCACGACGTACGTGTCAGTCATCGGGATCGACGCGGACGCCGCAGATAAGGCCATTGTTTCCGGTACAATAGCAATTTCCAAAACCTTGTCTATAAAGTCTCGGCCGACTCCGACCAAAATTTACAACAAAACTGCCATGAACCGATTGCTCTGCCGCTCTCTGACTCGTACTCCCATCTACACGGCGCGGCGCTCATTCGTATCACCGCTGAGGAAAATGGCCACCTCCACGACGCCCGAGTTTGTGAGTCAAAGTCGTGCGATGCGCGAGGGGGGCGGCGATTGACTCCGATGGCAGAACAAGATGCTCTATGCACCGCTGAGGGAGATCGACCCGGTGGTGCAGAACATCATCGACAAGGAGACATGGCGGCAGTTCACTGGGCTGGAGCTCATCGCGTCCGAGGTGCGTTTTGCGAAGGGGTGGGGTGCGCAGCAGCGTGTGCTGAACGTGTTGTGTTGGTTTGCAGAACCTCACCAGTCGCGCGACGATGGAGGCGAACGGCTCGATCCTCACGAACAAGTACTCTGAGGGTCTCCCGGACCACAGGTACTACGGTGGTAACGAGTACATCGACGAGCTTGAGCAGCTGTGCCGCGAGCGCGCGCTCAAGGCGTTCCACCTTGACCCGGCCAAGTGGGGTGTCAACGTCCAGCCGTACTCTGGCAGTGTGAGTTGCCTCGTCCTCTACACGCAACGTTGCATACTGACGTCTCCCGCAGACCGCAAAGTAAGCGACTCATCAGTCGTCGTCCGAGCTCCTATTCATGATCGACAGCTTCGCCGCTCTTACGGCTCTCATCCAGCCCCAGGACCGCCTCATGGGTCTCGGGCTGCCCGATGGCGGCCATCTGACGCACGGCTACTACGTGCGTGCTCGTCCTACTCATCCATAGCTCACTCGCTCACTCCCTCTCAGACTGCCAAGAAAAAGATGACGGCGTCGTCCATCTACTTCCAGTCCTTCCCCTATGGTATCTCCCCCGAGACTAAGCTCATCGACTACGAGAACCTCTCCAACCAGGCCAAGCTCTTCAAGCCGCGTCTCATCATCTGCGGTGCCTCCGCCTACCCCCGCGACTGGGACTACAAGGCGTTGAAGACCGTTGCCGAGCGTGAGGGCGCCTTCCTCATGGCCGACATCGCGCACACCAGCGGTCTCGTCGCGGCGCAGCAGCTCAACAACCCCTTCGAGTACTGCGATGTCGTCACCACGACCACCCACAAGACCCTCCGTGGCCCCCGTGCTGGTCTCATCTTCTTCCGCAAGGATCTCGAGCACGCAAAGGACCTCGAGAAGCGCGTCAACGACGCCGTTTTCCCGGCCTGCCAGGGTGGTCCGCACAACAACGTAAGCAACTCGTACTTCTTCGAGGGTGTGAGAAGTTAACCCATTGTCCGCAGACCATCGCTGGTATTGCGACTGCCCTTCTCCAGGCAGCGCAGCCGGAGTTCCAGGAGTACGCGAAGCAGGTCATCAAGAATGCTCGCGCGCTCGCTGAGGCGCTCGTCGCCCACGGCTATCAGCTCCAGACCGATGGCACCGACAACCACCTTGTTCTCTGGGACTTGCGCCACCTCGGCCTCACCGGTAGCAAGGTCGAGAAGGTCTGCGATCTCATGGGGATCACCATCAACAGTACGTGTCTGCCTTCTCTGGCATCCTTTACTCTCGCTGACCCACCCTCCAGAGAACGCTGTCAACGGTGACACCTCTGCGCAGACGCCTGGTGGTATCCGTCTCGGCACGTCCGCGCTCACTTCGCGCGACATGACCGAGGAGGACATCAAGGTCGTCGCGGAGTTCCTGCACCGCGCGGTGCAGATCGCGCTCACTCTCCAGAAGGAGGCCGGCTCGAAGAAGCTCGTCGACTTCGTCCGCGTTGCGACGCAGAAGGAGGAGGGCAAGGTCGGCTACGAGCAGGTCAAGGCGCTGCGCGAGGAGGTGCGCGCGTTCGCGACCAAGTGGCCGCTCCCGGGTGTGGATGTGAAGAACCTCAAGAAGCCGGAGGGTCTGCATGAGGATTAGATGGGCTGATTGAGGGGCTTTTATGAGCTCTCATGAGGCAAGTGGGATAGAGGGAAGGATATAGCGGCATCGGTCTTGGCGAAGATTCAACGATCACTTGTACATGCTTTACATGCGGACATTCAACCGTCCGTGCTGTCGTTACTGTATTTCTAGTTTGCTACGTGCTGTCTTACGCTGTGCGATTTCATGATCGAGGGCGAGTTGCGAGGTAGAGGAAGTACGGGTAACAGGTACGAGTAGAATTACCTTCAAGGCAGTTGAGAGATCTGTAACCAACCTGAAGCCAGCCACGGCTTGTTCACGGCAGCAGAAACCTCTGATCGGGGAAAGGTGCCAGCCGAAGTGCGCGGCCCACGTGGGAGCGCGTCCATTGTTCTCTTGCTTCCCTCTCTCGCCACCGCGCACGGGAATTTCACCCTCCTCGTCGATCACCCTCGAGCATCACCTGAGGAATATACAAGAACCTTGACGGCAACTTCCATACCCTTAGCGAGCGCGACTTCGACGATATATACGCGCCTCCTCCGCCAGCATGCGCTTTACCAAACCCGCCTGGGTCATCCACGACGTCGCCAACGCGCGGGGTGACCAAACGAAGGCGAAGAGAGCTACTATATACTCCGTCCACGTCCACCCAGATGGCTCACGAATTGCCACTGGCGGCCTGGACGCGAAGATTCGCATCTGGAGCACCAAACCGATCTTGAACTCCGCCTCTGAGCTGTCGAACAAACCGCCAAAACTGCTATGCACGCTCACGATGCACACGGGACCGGTGCTGACGGTGCGATGGGCGCACTCGGGGAGGTGGCTAGCGAGTGGGAGTGATGATGCTATTGTGATGATTTGGGATTTGGATCCGTGCGTGTACTGTGTATGCAGGAGAATAAGAGGGGCTGACAAGGGTTTGGTTGTACAGACGAGGGAGGGGACGCGTATGGGGCTCGGACGAGGTGAACTACGAGGGATGGAAACCGCTTAAGCGCCTACCGGGGCACGATAGTGGTGCGTGTACATGTTCTCGCTTCCCCCTTCCCATGCACTTACATCTCATTCTGCAGATGTAACGGACGTGGCCTGGTCACCAGGAGATCGCTACCTCGCCTCTGTCGGCCTCGACTCACGCGTCATCATCTGGTGCGGGTTCACCCTGGGTGCGCATCCTTCCTCGTTACATTGCCGCCATCGTCAACACCATACTTCTCGCTTCCCTTCCCAGTCTACAGTTCATATGCTCATATTATCACCCCGCACCTTATGTCCTCTACTCCCATTGACCTTCACTTTTCCACCCTTGCTCATTGGGGCTGACATCCCTTAGAGTGCCTGCACCGGCTTGATCAGCACCAAGGCTTCGTTAAGGGCGTATGCTGGGACCCTGTCGGCGAATTCTTGGCGACTCAGTCGGACGACAGGTCGGTGAAGATCTGGCGAACGTCGGACTGGGGGCTCGAAGCTGAGGTGACCAAGCCTTTCGAAGACTCGCCTGGAAGTACTTTCTTCAGAAGGTTGAGGTGCGTAATCACAAATTTATACCATGTCGGCTCTGTCGTAACTTCCACGACATTGTGCTAACCAATATGTATAGCTGGTCGCCGGAT
This sequence comes from Pleurotus ostreatus/Saccharomyces cerevisiae fusant, assembly GCA_024196135.1. NCBI lineage: Eukaryota > Fungi > Pleurotus ostreatus/Saccharomyces cerevisiae fusant. The sequence goes on along the minus strand of JAMQCK010001189.1, from coordinate 7,201 downwards.
GGCGCGCACATCACTGCCTCTAACGCTACGAATAACAAGGGCTTCGTGTTCATTGCTGCTGTCATCACGCGCAATTCTTGGACTTCCGAAATCAGTCTGGTCGGGCATGAGAATACCGTTGAAGTTGCTGTACGTGGTATATCCTCCATAACGAAGTCAATGAAACTCATTGACATTTTGCAGTCCTATAACCCACACATATTCCTCCGCGATCCCAGCAAACCCGTTGCGACGTCGAATATCTGCTCCGTCGTCGCTCTAGGCGCTGACGACCGATCGGTCTCAGTATGGCAAACAAAGTCGGCGCGACCGCTGATTGTGGCGAAGGAGGTGTTCGAGAGGCAAATCATGGATCTCAGTTGGTGAGTGGGATCACTTGAGGTCACCCCCCGCGTGTTGCTCGCGTCTGCCTTTGTCTTCTTTCCTCCCCTTTATTCCCCTTTTACCGCCACTTCGTCTCATCTCATCTCGCCTCGTGCTAAAATAACCGCGCTTCCAGGTCATGGGACGGCTTCTCCTTGTACGCCGTATCTTCGGACGGAACCCTCGCTGCCTTTCACTTTGACCCCGAGGAACTCGCTGGGCTGGCACCCCACTCGGTGCAGGATCAGTATTTGACCAAGTTTGGGTGCGTGTTGTTCAGTCCTCTGGTGATAAGCTGTGTTACTGATGTGCATCCGCCTTTCTTACATGCAATCCTCTTTTCGTGGTCAACTACACACGTACACTACCATGCAACCCCTTCGCCACGACCTCCCTACAGTTACGTCCCACCCCCGCTTCCCGAGGGCTTCTCGCACAACGCGCCGCCGCCCCAGATGACACCTCCGCCTTCTCCGGGCCGCCAACAGCCAGCCGCCTTACCCAACATCAATGGGAACGCAAATCCGAGCGTCAATGGGCCTCCACCGTCAACCGCGAACGTCAACGGCGAGCGCGTCAACGTCCTCGTCGCCAAGCGTAGTCATAAGAAGCGCAATGGCGGCACACTTCGCTCGGCCAACGCGATCCCGCCGCAACCGCCGAGTCCGTCGAGGGGCATGGGAGGAAGGGACCACCCCATGGCACCTGCAATGGCAGGCCCCTCGCGCACATCGTCCTCGTCCATGGGCTCCGCCTCGGCGTTCGAAACTGCTTCCGCCTTCGACAACCCATCCATCTACGAAAGTGCCTCCATGCGCTCCTCCTTCTTCGCGCCGCCCGAGCAAACTCGGGACCGCAGCGAATGGGGCATGGACACAGACGACGTGCGCATCGATGCACTGGACAACGTGATGGCATCGCCTTTGGGGCTGAAGGGCAAGCGCAAGGCGTCGACGCCGCACGAGGAGGGGAAGCCGAGCGCGCGGACGCTGGGTGGGGACCGGCCGGTGCCGCAGGGGCAGGTGCATGCGCGGCAGTTGGCGGCGGGCGGGATGTTGGCGACGTGGGGGACGGAGGCGCCGAAGTTGCCGCTGCCGAGGCTGTTGACGTATTTGTCGGCGGAGGTGGAGGGGACGCAGGATACGTTCGATGCGGTGAATTCGGATAATGATGGTGAGTGGTTGTTGTTGCTTGAGCGGTACGAAGAGAGGCTGAACGAGATTTTTTCACAGCACCAACGGAGGTCATGGGCATCAGCCGGAAGCAGACGATGTGGCTGGATTATTTGCCATCGCCGGCGTTGCTTTTGCAGGCGACACCGTTCTACTGCGCGGTGGCGATGGTAGACGGGAGTGTGAATGTGTATACACATACTGGGAGGAGGTGAGTCGTGTGCTCGATATAAGGGAATAGAAGTTAACTTCGCTAGATTGATGCCTACGATGGCATTAGGGTCCCCCGCGGCGTTCATGGATGGCTATAGGCATGCTCTTATGGTCATAACCGCAGCGGGGCAGGTTTACTCCTGGTAAGTACGAGAGCCCAGTATATCAGCACCATACTCACCTTTGGTCTAGGGACGTTAAGAGCGGCAAGGCCTTCTTCCCGCCCGTCTCCGTCACGCCCGTCCTCCAGCCCGACCAAAACATCGTCGCCGCCTCCGTCCGCCACAACGGCGTCCCCGTCCTCAACACCTCCGCCGGCACCGCCTACGCGCACGACCCGAACCTCTCCACCTGGGTCAAGGTCAGCGAGCGCTGGTGGTCCGAGGGCTCGAACGCGTGGTCCGGGCGGCAGCGCTCGAACGCGCAGCACGCGATCCGCGGGCCGATGGCGGCGATCGAGAGCAGCATCTCGGTGCTGGATGAGAGCGCGGCGGTGAAGCCGCGGCCGCAGTGGTGGGAGTCGGCGCTGACGCTGGGGCATTTGGAGACGCGGATGCTGTCGACGAGGTTGTTGGATAGTCCGCAGGAGTATAAGCAGGTGAGTGGGATGAGACGACGGGTAAGGATGGATGGGGCTGATGGCGTTTGGCAGGCTTTGCTGGTTTATGCGAAGAGGATAGCGGACGAAGGCTTTAGGGGCAAGGCAGAGGAGCTGGCGAAGGAACTCTTCGGGCCAATATACTGGTGCGTACTTGGTGGCTGAGCGCCTTCATTGACACCGACCCTGTTCCAGGCGTCCGGGACGAAACGACACCAGCTGGACGCCTACTGTCTTGGGATGGGCGAAGCGAGACTTGCTCAAGGAAGTGCTATCGATTTTCGGTACGTGTTGGCCCTTTGTGAGCTTCTGTCCACGACTGAGGACGATTGCAGTTCGCAGCAGAACACTTTCGAAACTCGGCATGGACTACCAGGACATGCTGAAGAAGTCGTTATCAGAGGAATGAGTAGCGTATCGAGTCCAAGTCTCTTGGGTATCATTATTGTCTGTTTTATACTGCCACCACGAGCGAGAACCGTTCAACTGTCCGCACGGCGAGAGCGGTGACGGCTAGGCTGTCTGCGACTACAGACAACCTAGACCGTCACAGCGCAGGCCGTGGGTATCGCTGAGCTGGCACGTCCGTGCTTGCGTCCGTGCGTGCGAGGTCGAAGTGAGGGACAAAGGCCCGCCGCGCTGCCGATCACAAAGACGAGCAAACTTTCCGCGCCGGCGAACTCCGAGCCGGCGGGCGGACGGCCACGTGCTTTTCCCGCCGCGTCGCGCCCTCCGCCGGTCCGACGCGTCTGTCATCGTCGTCATCCGCGCGCAACGTCGAGCCCAAACAATCACGCGCCTCCGCTCGCTTCAGTCATGCTGTGGACCGTCTGGAACGTATCTATCTCTTCCCGAACCCTCATCATCTTCTGCTCGCCATGTCCGAAACCGTGATTCGTGAGGTGCGTCAGGCGGCGGGGAGCAGACGGGGGCTGGCGGGGAGGGGTGAACTGCGGGACTCATCATGTCGCCGAAGGTCGCCAAAGACGTGGTGACTTTCTCCAAGTGGGTAGCAATTAACTCAGAATATGCATCGAAAGTAACGAGGATGCTTGTCAGGCCGTTCTCCCGGTTCGGCCTTGTACCTATCGGCGGTCGCTCGACCGCGATCAAGCTCAAGGCGGGAGGCGTATGGGTCCTTGCGTCTACCCCGCTCGACACGGAAACCAAGACACGGATCGACGCTCTCGGTCCCGTGAAGTACGCCCTCGATCATACATAACTCGCGCACCCTCTCACTCCGCTCACCTCAGATACATCATCGGCGCAGATGCTGTTCACCATCTCTTCTTGGGTTTGTCCCCTCTGCGCGCCGAGGTCACACCATTATCTCACTGTGTCCCCCAGGTGACTTCAAGAAGGCGTATCCTGACGCCAAGCTTATCGCGCCAGAACCTGCGATAGAGCGGCACGGCGACAAGGACCTCAAATTCGACGGAGGTAACGGCATGATATACATCGTCCCATCCCCCTGACCCTCATCCAATATATTCAGTCTGGGGTAGGGATCCTGCAGACACCAAGTACGGCTTCGAAGACGAGGTGCGTTGCTCGTTCATGCTTATTCGTGATGCCTGTTCTGACGTGAACGCAGATCGAGCACTGGTCAGTAGCCCGTTCGAGCTAGCCGGGAACCCTCATATTCATCGCCGCGCAGCTACTTCTCAGCATTTAAGAACAAGGACGTTGCATTTCTGCATAAGGACAGCAAATCACTGATTGAGGCGGACCTCTTATTCAACTTGCCGCCCAATGAGCAGGTGAGGGCGCTCGCGTATCTAGCTTGCACGATTGCTAGTGTACTTGTGCTGCCGTACTCATACCAGCCGGCAGTACTCGAAGAGCAAGCCCGCCGCCAGGCTGCCGTTCCAGTTGACGCCGTTCAGCTGGTTGCATGCGAAGTTTACTTGGTCGATGGCGGAGGACGTTGAGTGAGTAGTGCTGCCTTCTCTCTACCCTACCTCTCGGAATTCTTCGTCACTTTGGGCCGAGTGACTGACATTCGCGCAGGACCATGAAGCGCGACGCGCACAAGGTCGCGGGCTGGAATTTCGACAGGATTATTCCTTGCCACGGGGTGAGTCGACTCACTGACTGACTAGTAGGTGGGCGGGCGCTAATTTAATTCCCAGGATGTCATCGAGACAGGCGGTGTCGCGGCATGGAAGGCTGCGTACAAGAAGTACTTCGAGTAATCTGGTCACTCCTTCTGGTTGGACTTTGTGTCAAGCATATCAGCCGGCGTGAGTCTGGCCCCTTCCCAAGCCTAGGTCCCAGCTTACTCGGTACTTCCCAGTGGCTTGGTCTTGTCGCTGCAATCAGCATATCGGTCCCGTCGCCCTTTCGAAGTTACAGACGAGCAGTTCCTGTGCGGACCCACAGCACGAACCTTGATTGCCCCCGTTGTTGTATAGTACATGTTCTATCTAATATATCCTGGATATTTGCAGGTCTGCTCGCTATCGCTGTCATCGCCGACATTATCGTGCGACATAACCCAGAATCTCAGTCAACTGTGCCCTACGAGGCAGTCAACGTCGGCGTCAATCAAGGCCGACATTGCAGACAACAGTTCACTGTATCGCACCGAGTCACTGAAGCCATATATCCCGCACTTCGACCACGCTGCAAAGGCGTGTCCCCTTGTCTGCTAATCGCGTCTTCAGTCTGTCGATCGCACGAAATTGCTATACAAGTCGCCCATCGTATGCGCAGTCCCCGATATACGCACAGTCGCCCACACGAATGCCTCGTGGCGGCGTCGCGGAGGGTTGCATCTATCTGGGATGTGGGCGGTACTCCAAGGAGGTTTGTGGGGGATTTGAATGACGGTCTTCGGAAGGTTCGCAGCAAGGCGCGCGCTCCTTGGAAGTTCGCAGGGGTTACTTCTGAGCTAGCAGGAGCGCCTTGGAAGCTAGCAAGGGGCTCTCGTAAGTACCCCTCCCTCGCTGCACTCATCGACACCGATCGGCGCTTGATATCATCGATACGGAGCTTAAATGGTCGCATAGAAGGCGGCGGGGTGTATAGAAGCAAGACTGTATATCGGTGAGAAGCCAGATTGTATGTCGGTCAGTCACACCGGACCGTGGGCGGTGTGTCCAAGTCACAATCCCTGTAATTCAAGGTCACGATTCCTCCAATTCAACCGTGGGCACGTTGCAACCGCGCGACGAGGGTGGGGTGGGTTATAAGGGCGCGCTTATTGTCTTCCATCACTCAGGTCTTCCGTTCGCGAACGTCGTGCTCTCGCCTGTCGTCTTCATCGTGGCGATTCCTTGACACCTCGGTTTTCTTGATTGATTCCTGTCTGCAGAACGACGACGTCGCGCCTCGAATACGAATACCGGCGCGTTCATTCTCAATAAGCGCCGCCTATTCCGACTCGGCGCTTAACGACTTCGAGGCGGTTTAATCCCTTCTATCCCTCGACTTAACAGCTTCTAGGCCTCAGATTCACAGCACAATTATCCTCACCACACTACTACCTCTCACAACAACACTACTACCCTACACCACCACTCTCACTCGCCACAATGCCCTACTGCAAGACCTGCGACCGCAAGTTTAAGGATGTTGCGTCCATCCAGCAGCACCTGCGCACCTCCGCGGCGGAGCATCCGATCTGCAAGCACTGCGACAAGAAGTTTACAGATGAGACGGCGTATGAGCAGGTGAGCTGGGCGATGTTCATCGTGGCGCGCCCGCGCTTTTCCTGTTCTCTTGTGTAATCATCCCAATTCCTGGATCTGCTTCAAACGAAACCATCCTATTCCCTTGTCTTCGACTTTCAGGCGACTAACATCCTCCCCAGCACATGGACTCCAAGCACCCCAAACGATACCCATGCCCCACGCACCCGGAGTCGATCTTCAAGACCCCAGAGGCCCTGGAGGACCACTATAGAGGTCATTCGGCGCACCCGAATTGCTATCGCTGCGGCAAAGGGTATCTGAACGAGGAGCTGATGATGGCGGTGAGTGGGCGCTTGCTTCGACGTCCTGGGGCTTTGTCCTCTCATTGAAGCTTTGTCTTCTCATTGCTATGCTATTGACCTGACGCGCCCGGTGCTGCCCTGACGTGCTCGATGCTGACCTGACGCGGTCGATGCTGACCTGACGTTCTCGATGCTGACCTCATGCATACGCTGCTAACCTCGCCCACAGCACCACGACTCCGCTCACCCAAGCGAACTCTGCGAAATGTGTGGCAGCCACCGCTTGATCTACCACGACCAGCGGCAGAAGCACTGGGTGCAGAGTCGCTGGCACCCGACGTGCGAGCGGTGCGGGGAGGGCTTCTACGACCTCGCGTCGATGAGAGCGGTGAGTATTCTTCTGTTCTCTCCAATTCACCGTACCCCCTGCCACTTCTAGACTTGGCTGCGGGGAAAGGGCTTTGAGGCAGCGATGCTGACGAGTATACAGCATATCCGAGAAGGCTGTGGCCGCGAGATCTGCCAGGCGTGCGGAGGCACGTTCTATTGCGAGTATGTGATGGGTGAGGAGAAACTGTGCGCGGATTGCGATCCGGATTTGCCTGGCGACTTAAAGGTGCGTCATATACGAGGCCGGAGTGGTATGTGAGGTCGAAGTGTTGTGCGAGGCTGGAAAGTCATGCGAGGCCGGAGGGTTATGCGAAGGCGGCGGAAACAAGGCGCATGGATGTTGACCAGATCACGCAGGTGGAGAATTGCTATCGCGATGGCACTGCTACGGAGGACGCGGACGCGGAAGAGCTGGTCGTTGGTGCTGCTGCCAAGGAGCAGTCGAACGAGCCGGAGAGCGGCGTGGCCTCTTCCTCGTCGAGTGCGGTGCCGAAGCTGGTCATTCAGGTGCGTGGTGTGCGGCCTTGC
>JAMQCK010001188.1:0-10999 GCA_024196135.1 Pleurotus ostreatus/Saccharomyces cerevisiae fusant | reverse complement strand
ATCTGTAATTGACGCGCCTGATGCGCCGTCCTTCCCCGCGTCAATCACCTCCCCTGTCAATCGCTAACATCCCTTCCTCACAGTCAATCACTCTTCCATGTCGGCTGCTTCAAGTGCGCGAAATGCCATAACCAGGTTACCGCCGACACAAACCTACTTCTTCTCTCCGACGGCTCGCCCATATGCGCCAACTGCTCCTACAACTGCAGTCTCTGCCACCAGCCCATCCTCGATGAGGCCATCATGACCGGCGACGACTCCTTCCACGCCCACTGCTTCACCTGCAAAGTCTGCAAGAACAGGATCGACGACCTCGTATTCGCCAAGACCAGTCAAGGCATCTACTGCATGAAGTGTCATAACGACCGCATGATCAGAATCAGGAAGCATACTCAGCGCAAGGCGGAACGAGAACGTGCAGCGGGGGGCAGTGGCAACTCGAAGTCGCGTGAGCGGCAGTACCACAGGGAAGGACAAGTACGTGTTGAATATAACCGCAAGGTCGTATACTGACAATCTTTCTAGACACCCGTCTCTGCGACGGAGTCATTCGATCGTCACCGACAGCAAACCGGCGACAGGTCGACGCCCGCTACCCCCTCTGTACCTACATCTGCAAACCCGCTGTCTCGCCAAGACAGTGCTAATGCAGCGCCGCCCTCTGTCACTGTGGCCCCTCCTCAGGATCATGGAGAGCACCAGCCTGGCTTCCAACACCCGCCCATGCACCGTACTGCCTCGGCTTCATCTGTTGAAACCTCGAGGAGCGACGTGAAGCGCAAAGCTCTACCAGCCTATGCCGCCTTTGCTGAGCAAGAACAAGAGCGAGCAGGGTACGCGACCAAACCTTTGCATATACCGAACAAACCGAGCCGTGATCTTACTGTATCTGAAAGCTCGAACAGTGGCTTGACTCCTGCCGACGAGGCGCGGCGCAATAAGCGGCGGTCTATCAACCCTGGGCTCAGCCTGACCAACCTTAACGGACCCGTTAGTCCGCCACAATCCTCCCCCTCGCTTTCGCCACTCTCAGCGTCTTTTCCTGGGCGTCCTTCGACCTCCTCTCGGTCTCCGACACCTCCCTCTGTGCCAGACAATGGCAGCTCTTCTCGTACGCCCAGTCCATCGCCGAGTCAGTTCCATACGTCCCCGACAACTCCAAGCGAGCGCACACTACCACTCACGCCCGACGAAATGAATGACAGGACTGCTACACTGGACCGACCTCCCCTCTTGCACAGCGATTCTTCGCCTGCTGCGCCATACCCCCACCACGGACTTGACAATGCACGCTCCATGCCCGATGTTCGTGGTAAAGTGCAACGATCGTCCGACGATTCGCTGTCTGCCGGCTCTGGCTTGCGACCACAACGGTCGTTTGACGAGCGCGCTACTCGGGGAGCCTCACCGAACCCAGGACGCGCTCGCTCTGGGAGTCATGCCGGCCGAGACGACCCCACCTCCCCTACGCACCGTGTTGACGTCCCGATGGGCATCGAGAGCGGTACGGACACGGAGGCCGAAGGCGATGGCTCGACTCGCAGTGGTCAACCCAAGAGGAGCTTGGACCGCCGGCCATCCGCGTCCGCCGAGGACCCCGTCTCGCCCGACAGCGCGTCAGAGGACTTACACGAGTCGACACCGGTCGAGCGCACGTCCATTGCAACTTACATCGCCCCCGCCTTGCCGCCTATCCGCTTCTCCATGAACACCGCCGACTTTTCCGAGCTATTCTCAGGCATGAGCAAAGGCGGCTCTGGGTCCATGAGCTCTGCGGACATCCAGAAGAAGCTGGCTATGCTCGCAGAGAAGTCCGACAACAAGGACGCGGCGGCGAAGCTGGAGGCTCGCGCGAAGGCTGCCGCCGACTCTGCAGACGCGGGCGACGAGGCGCTGACTCCGACGTCGGAGAAGCCGCAGGGGCTGCCACAAAGGCCATCCACTGCTCATGGCTCGGAGGGGAAACATCATAAGGCGACGGCGAACGGCGCATCTTTGTGAGTATCCGCATTACTTCTAGAAAGTCATCGCTCCTGACATCACAATGAGGCATATCCTGGGCAAGGGCGATCCTGCAATGCCGTTGCGTGCACGTGCGATATCCGAGTCAACCGCTGGTCGCCCCAGTATGGAGAGAAACGCTCCTCCGCGCATTGCTATCTCGCAGACCGAGGGAGGCGTTTTACGAACGGAGCAATCTGAAGCCATCATGCAGCGATTGCAGGACGCGCTTGTTGATGCCAGGGGACGTGGTGCGCAGGACATGAAGCTGGATCGGGCGTTCGTCGAAGCGATCCTCACCGCCTGGAACTCGAAGTCGGCAGAGGTCAACGAGCTCAGGTCGAAGTTCGATAGCGAGAAGGTACGTCGTTCGTGAGTTTTCTTCCGTCCTGTCGCTCATACGCACGACAGCGCACAAGCAAGCAGTACATCGACGGGCTCTCCGTCGCCCAGACCGAGTACGATCGTGAGCTGAAGGCTCGGCGTGAAGCGGAAGCCGAGGTTACTCGACTTCGTGTCCTCCTCTCGGGCCAGGCCGCCAGGCTAACGGCGCTTTCGGGTGACAATCGGCGACAAGAAGTCCGTCAGAAGGCTACCCGGGAGATGGACGAGAGGCTATCGGGCTTGCAACAAGACCTGTCGAAACTCAAGGTCGAGCGCGATATGACGCTAGCCGAGGTCGAGGAGTTGAACACTGCTAAGAGGTGCGTGCCACTTGTAGCGCCCTGGTATTCATCTGACGCAGCTTCCAGCCCAACGAATCCAGACCCACCTGCAAACCTCGGTCGTACACTGTCTATGCGTCTGGACAACATCAAGTCGCAATACCAGCACGACCTTGTTCCTCTAACGCAGCAGCGGGAAGCCTTGCAACGCGAGATCGCAGAGCTCAAGGCCGTCCGTGACGTCTTCCTCGAAGAGACGACCACCCTCAACGCGCGGAACGAAGAGCTTGCTCAGCTGAGCGCGCAGTACACTCGCAAGCTTGAGATGGCTCCCGAGACGCCCCAGAAGCAGCCCATGGGTCGCTCGGCATCACTAAGGAAGAAGCGTCCTACGACGCCCCAACAAGCGCCCCCGCCGGCACCTCCCATCATCTCGGGCCCCATGAACCCCGTCATCTTGCCGCCTTCTGCGAGCGATGATAGCCAGAATGCCATCCGGGTTGTCAGACTGGACGCTGATCTGACACCGAACAAGGCGAAGTGGTTCAGGCCGAAGGCGAAAGAGGCACCCGTGCCCAGCCCAGATGGCAAGGGAACGAAAGGCATTCAGGAGCACAACTTCCAGCAGCTCAGCATCTTGCGCTTCACTCGGTGCGACCACTGCGGTGACAAGATGTGGGGCTCACAACTGCGCTGCACTGGTAAGTCAGCTATTCATCCACTGCGTTCAGGTCGCTGAGTTTCTGGTAGTCTGCAATGTCGCTGTGCACGTACGCTGCCTGAACCTCGTGCAGACATCCTGTGGCCAACAACACGGCTCAGGCAACCGCGACGAGTCGCACGGTCCTCTCCGTACGTCCATCCACCTATACGTGCAAGCTGTCCTAATCGTACTTCAGCGCCTTCCATGTTCGGTCGTGACCTGGTAGAGCAAGTGCAGGCGGATGCCGCCAAGGCCGGGCAGGAACGCCAGGTGCCTGTCATCGTCGAGAAGTGCATCGACGCCGTAGAGGCGTCCGCGCTCGACTACGAAGGCATCTACCGGAAGACTGGCGGATCCAACCAGAGCAAGGCCATAACGCAGCTCTTCGAACGTGGCGACTACCTGTCGTTCGATCTTCGGGACTCCGACCGTTTCAACGACATTTGCAGCGTGACGTCGGTCCTCAAGTCGTACTTCCGCTCGTTGCCCAACCCCTTGCTCACCTTCGAGCTGCATGAGCAATTCATGTCGGCGGTGGAGATCAAGGATATTCCGACGAAGAATAAAGCTTTGTTGGATCTGGTCAACAGCCTTCCTCCGCCGCATTACTACACATTGCGTGTACTCATGCTTCATTTGCATCGGTATGTTGTCCATCGCCTCAATCATACTCTCGCTAACAGGAGTGCAGGGTATTCGAGCGTGCGGAGCGGAATCTCATGAACGCGCGCAATCTTGGCGTAGTCTTTGGACGTGAGTGGTTTCCTGCTTGCTCCCTTGTCGTTATTGACGGTGACTTGTAGCCACGCTGATGCGCTCGTCAAACCCTGGAGCGGAGTTCAGCGACATGGCTGGTAAAGCGCTTACCATCGAATGGCTCGTTGAAAATGCGCCCTTCGTCTTCAAGGTCTCCTCATGAGAGCATACCACAACCGGGCCCCTGGTTATTCATTATGTGATATCTTATGCATCGTCTATCTGTCGTTCGAAGCCGACTTGCGTCACACACACACACACACACACACACACACTCGTTCTATATCCTTCTCGCGAACTCTGTCGGTTATCGCTTATGTCGTCGACCTATTCGTGTCTGGCTATATCACGGAGGGTTCTTGTATTTATCGCGTTCCATCTATGATCCTGACGCGCCAGTATCGTTCTTTGGATCCCGGTCTCCTGCTCATATCCCTCATACCTCTTTCATCGTCATGGACTCTCCTACTTACTATCTCGAGTTCTTCAGTGTAGCTTCTCCCTCATGTTGCTTTTCATTACGCGCTGCATATGGCAGGATATCAGCCTTTTTACATGGGTTGTGTATGCCTATCACACGCTAATCGTAGACCGTCAATGTAGATGGTTCAGACAACCCGTCGCCATCCCGGTGAAAGACACTGGAGCCACTGGACGGTCTTGGCCTCCCAGCAGGTGTCTGGCACGTGCAGTCAACTTGATGTGACGACCTATACATGCGTCACGTCACGGTTCATTCCGCCCATGATGCTGGCCCTCCGCAAAGGATTAACACCATCCCTCCTTTCCGCGTGCCGCCACTTACTTTCACCCTAACTTTGCAGGTCATTGAACAAGAGTGCAGGACTGTCAAGTACACATTGCCGTATCACTGCCAGAACACAATGTATATTTTTCTCCAGAAGCGACATCCAAGGAGCGAAGGTACGAATGATCCGCCAACAGAACAGTGGCTTTGAGACGGGGTCGCGGTAGCTCTTGCCTTAAATATTGAGTGCTAGCATCATCATTATATGCACGTCATACTATTCAAGAAACGTACATCGAATGAGAGCACATGAGGTCGCGAGTCGGCGATGGGTACGTCGAACCCTTCTTTGGATCCATGAACTTTGGATAAGTATTGGTAAGACTTGTCGCAGTATATTGCAGTGCTGGAGGAACGGGGTTTCCTAAGGAGAGCGGCGCATCTGGAAATAAGTCAGCGCGTATTGTTGTTTTTTTCAAAGCTTGAAGACTCACGGCATCTCGCATAACCCACTGATTTCTCAAGTATCTCCCCAACTTCTTGAAGTCGCGCCACATGAACACAGCAGTGACAGCAATGAGTATGGGAGCTGCGAGCTCCCAGAAGAACATGTCCGAGTTGTTCTCGACACTCCAGAATTCGTTGAAATTCATGCCCTGGAATCGATGTAAGCCGTATTGCAACGAGGGCCATGAGCAGTGACCCACGAAGTATCCCGTCAAGAGCGTCATCGGCAGGAATATAATCGTGGCGAGTGTTAGCCGACGCCTTGGGCAGAGTGAGCTAATAGATATATTCCTAAGAGAACAACACCTGCATTGTTTCGTTCATTTCGTGCGAAGTCATCTGTAATGAGACATAAGCTATCTACTCGCAGAGTGCAAAGTCGAACGTACGTCGAAGGTAAAGTCCATAAGGTTCTTCGTGATATTCGCGAATAGATCCATACTGGACAAAATATAATCCATATGGTCGGACACATCCGCCTGAGGAAGAGAAAATGCATCGGTTCTTCGAGTTCATTGACGGTAAGACAAGACACGCACCAGGTAAGCCTTGCTCTTATCGCTCATGAACGGCTTTTCATCCTCTGGATCCACGGTCGCTGTCCACCTCTTCGTATCTCTCAACCCATCGATGGCCGTCTTTATCGGGTCTAGCGTCCGCTGATACATTATGAGGTCGCCCGACATGATGTGCAGATTTTGGACAGTCTGAACACTTGGCTGGAGCAACACCTCGCGTTCAAAGTCGTTGATTCGGTCGTTGAATGTGTCAATGATCTGGACTCCCTTCCTCACCAATAGGTCTAGCAAGCTCTGTACGAGCAGTGACGGGTCAGCGGTTTTACGCACGAGGCTACTGCGTTGACGAAGGTGTGTGGCGATGGGTGCGGTCAGTGCATGCCCGGATGGGGAGGCAGAGATGGAGATGACCGTGTCGTCGCGGAGGAGAAATATATAGAAGGGGGACACGCGCACGGGGACGCGCCCATCACGCTTGAGCGCCTTGACGGTCACGTCAGCCTCATCGCGTATCTTGCGTTGCTGAGCTATATGTTAGATCTCAATGACAATATTTTCGAAGCGTACGCACTATATCCTGGATAATCCTCTGACTGGAAGCTACCGACGTGAACAAAGGTCGGGACAAGGGTACGCTGGGCTTCGACTCAATGTCATGCGTTGTCGCCGCATTCCAGGGCCATGCTCTACGCCAGTGCGTGGACGCATGAGGTGCTGAGCCGTGGGCCGCTCGCTTATCGTCGTTGGACTGCTGACCGTTTTCCATTGGCCGAGGAGAGTCGCATCTCGTATATGCAGGAGTTGGGGCAGGGTCGTCAGGGTCGTCTGGCTTCACAAGCTCATGGCAGAGTATACGAATGAATAGGTGTTTCGCATGATATTGAGCCTTGGAGCGCTTGCTGCTGCCCTTCAGCAGGACGTCTTCCAGGGCGAGGGGATGCAAATCTGTGTATTGTCAGTGGCGGCACCGCAGCGAAAGCCTGAGCACGCACCGTAGCGAAGGGACACGGCCTTTATCACATCCCAACTAATTCCACTGATATTGATCCACCGCACCTTGACCCACGGCTTGCGCATGCTGGCCTGGTCGTTCCCCATGAGGTCCACAAACTCTGCGTTCTTCATACTCCCCGACGCACTCAGCGACCAGCCCGAGTAGTCGAACAGTTCGATCTCGCAGTCTTGGTGAATCCCGCCGTACTGCGTGTCCGTCATAGGGTGACGCGGGTCAACTCCAGGCTCGCTGCTGATCCTGCGTCCGCTGAAATGCGCCTGCATTGCGATGACCTTGCCTACCGCCGTGCGGAAGCGTTGGATGCGTCCAGAAGATGCGCGTCGGGCGCTTGGGGATGGGTTCACATGAGGGAAAGGACGGATAGGGAGGCCGACGCCCGCGCGAGGGACCACTTGCGCGAAGTTGCGCGGGTTGCCATCGTTGGACGTCAACGATGCAGCATTGACGGCTGAGAGAAAATCGGCATTCGACGAGTGAGAGAGGGTTTCGTCGATTTTGCGGGTCATGGTGACAACTTCTGACTACGTGGACGTGGCGGTGGAGGTGGAAGTAGGTTCGTCTCTTCTCATTGTGTTCCCTTTTAAGCCCAGACGACGAGGCCGAAGCTCCTTACTCCACAGGGAGTATCTCGGTGTTACGACGCATAGAATGGACGACAACGGCGCAAGGAACTAACCGAGCTCGAGAGCGGATGGCAGAGACGCCTTCGAAGGAGCGTTCAATAGCGAAGCCAGAAGACAGAAGTCGGACATGGAATACTAGTTATACTAGTATCGATATCTTGCTTGACACCCCCCTGATCCTACAATTCAGACGATGGGTACAAGGATTCAGTTGCCAGGTACTCACAATTCCAAGGTGATGCTGTCGGTCCATCGAAAATGCCGGTGGTGATTGTGAGCATCTCGAGAGCACAAGTGTACGGTTCACGTCGATGCGTGCATACAGGAGAGAAAAGCGCGATTGCTAGATGGACAGATAAGCTGCCGGATGTAGAATAAATACGAGAAGGTGTGGGGCCCTGCAGCGATAATCGATGAGAAACTTGCCACCAGTCTCGTAGCTGGTAAACAGCTTCGCGGAGATGTGGGAAGATACCAAGGTGCCTTCATTTAGATGATGCGAAAGAGAAGCGTGGTTCAGGCGCTCAGCGCTCATGGGCGCTGCTTCCAAGCTGTCCTTCACTTCCAGGTCGGACTTTGAATGTCACAAATTAGTGCAAACACCGTCCCTTGTGAGTCATGGTAGTCCTTCAACTTTGCCCGATTGTTGCCCAATTCGGGCCCTCTGTTTCTCGCAAGGACTTGCCAATACTTACTGCTGATCGTCTACGGCAGAATCAGCGCTCCATCATCGAAGTGACCATCGGTCTATCCACGTATACAAGTCAGGGTTTTCATTCCCTAGAGCACATGCGACGGACTAGTAAATAGATAGGTAGTGAAAGAACTTCTGAATGCAACGTCGAATAGCCTACGCGGGTCCATTGCCCACATTCATCGCTGCGAATTGCCCCTGCATGCCATGCACACCATCTTCCGCGCCGCCAGATGGGCTGCGCGGAGCACCACCCATTAAGCCTGTACCAGGTGTACGCTTGGGAAGGACCCACGACGGCGTCGATGCATGGTGAGCCTCCGCAGGTGCCGCCGCAGAGGGGCTGACCGCGCTGACCTCCGGCTGCGCCGCATGCGGGTTGGCGAGCTCGGGTCCAGCACTCGGCTGCACAGTCGCCGCGCTCATCATCGACGCGCCGCCTATCGAGTTCGCGCGCACAGTAGACGCCCCTGCGCTCAGTACGGACGCGCCGCCGCTCGAGTCTGCCCGCTGCAGCGTCGACGCGTTAGCGCCTCCTTGCGCTTCAGCCTGACTAGCCTGCGGTGGCCCGTTCGGGTTGGGCAGCTCTTCCGTGACGCCGGGCACACTGAAGAAGTAGACGGCGCCAGCAGGGTCGCGACCGCCGTGAGCGTAGTAGTTCGCCCACGCCTGGACGTTCGGGTCCGCGTACTTCGCCTGTGGGTCGTACACATACGGAGGTCCCTGTGTGATGGGTTGCTGCTCCTGCGCGATAGGCTGAGGCTGCTGCTGTACCACCGGTTGCTGCTGTACCGCTGGTTGCTGCTGTACTGCTGACTGCGGCTGCTGCTGGACCTGCTGTGGCTGTTGCTGAATTGGCTGCTGCTGTTGCGGCGCCGGTTGCTGCTGCTGAGGCTCAGGCTGCTGCAGCGAAGTCTGGATATGCAATGATTGCTGGGACAGCGTAGCTTGAGGCTGAATATGCGGCTGGGGCGAACCAGCTTGCGCGGGGTAAGGTGAAGCGCCGTAAGGCTGAGTGGGTATGGGGTTCTCATACGGCTGCGGTGCAGCAGCAGGCGAGCCAGTCGGCTCAGGGTAGCCTGCAGGAGCCTGCTGAGGCTGCGGGTAGGGAGTGGGTCCCAAGGACGGCTGCTTCTGAGGCGGGATGTTGGGGCTTTGTTGAGGTGGTGCTTGCGCGTGCGCCTGAGGGTCGGCCTGAGGGGGATACGGCTGCGGGCCTGCCTGTCCAGGGTATGCTGCACCCGCCTGTTGCGGATAAGCACCTGGTGGCGAAGTGTACCCCTGAGGCGGAGGTTGCTGCGGGTATCCGTAAGGTCCGGGCTGTTGTGGGCCGTATGCAGGTGCACCCGCAGGTTGCTGGGGACCATAGGCGCCTTGAGGATATCCTGGGGTCGGCGGTACATAGGCAGCTCCCGGCGTCGGTGGCGGGTAGCCCTCGTACCCCGCAGGTGATGGGTAACCCGGCTGCGCATACGGCTGCGGCGGATATGCAGCATACTGGGCCGCCGCGCGCGAGTCGGGACTCTGAGGACCGTATGGGGAAGCGCCAGGCGCACTGTACGGACCCGGCTCGTATGCTAAGCAACATCAGTATTTGTCAGGTCACATAGAATAGATGGACGTACTGTTGCGCTGCAAGCTATCCTCCATCATCCTATCGAAGATGGTACGAGCACGTACGAAAGCCTCGTTCATGGACACGAGGTCGGCTATAAGCAAAAGCTGTCAACATCCTCTTACGGAAGTAGAGAAGCATGGGACGCGTACCCCTCTTCTGGCTGTACTTGTCGATGAGCTTGACAATCTTCGGACGGAGCGACATGCAGGAGTGGTAGAGCTCCTGAAGAACAATCAGCTTGTGCAGCGACGTGAGGCATGAATCTGACGGACCTGTATCTCTTCGTTGTCCGCCAGATTGTCGCGTGCAGGGTCGAGCGATTTCAACATATTGAGCAAGCGATCTACATTGACCGCTTGTGCGAAAACTGCGGCTTCTGCCTCTGCTTCGCGCGCAAGCTCAGCTGCTGACGGCTCCGGCAAGGGCTCCACGTAGTTGACAGGGAATATGCCCTACGTGTCGGACTCAACATCGAGTACAGAGGATAACAGGGAAAAAGCGTACCGTACGGCCCTTGGATTGGCCACGCCACCAATCCTTGTATCCCCGGTCAACGACCTACATCACTTGTCAGTTTACAGAGCGGGACAGCGCTTGACTGTTTCACCTTGATAATATCACCCTTCTCAAATGCCAATTCACCCGGCTCGGTCGGCTCGAAGGAGTATAATGCTCGCACACGAGTGATAATACCGTTGCCTTGCCCAGGCGCAGGAGTTGCAGGAGAGCTCGTGGTCGTCGCTCCCACGGATGATATTGACGATGAGTACGCGGATGTTGCGCTATAAGGTGCAGGGGATGAAGCTACGTGCGATACGGCTGATTGGGGTGCAGAGTATGGTTGGGCAGCAGGTGCGGGAGCGGCGGCGACAGCTGGGGCGGCGGCAGGTGCATACCCACCGCTGTATCCCCCGCCGCTGCCGGATGAGCCGGCCGTATCTCCGTTGGAGGTGAAGTCGGCTGCGCTTTCGTCAGCATACATCATCCCAGTGGTATGAGACGACACGCACACCAAGCGCCACGTCCCCCGCGATCTTGCATGCTCATCTCCAGGACGCGCTGCAGCTCCTCCTCTTCCCTCCGCCTGATCTCGTCATCTACCGCTGGAGGTGGTGGCTCATTTGGCGTTTCGAACTTGTAATCTGGGCAAG
>JAMQCK010001187.1:0-11011 GCA_024196135.1 Pleurotus ostreatus/Saccharomyces cerevisiae fusant | reverse complement strand
CGCATCTCTGGTGACTCGCCGGGCAGAACTCAGGCTACCTCTGGCAGCAATCGTCAACGCGATATGGCCTCAGATCACTCGCATTCTATTGACGGCACAGTTAACACATCTGAACGTGGGTCTTTCGCAACTTCGTCCGCTCCCGATGGCGCGCCTGCGGCGTCTGTCGCCCCGCTCGGTCCTCGTATGCAATATCGCCAACTTCTGCGTACTGATACTCAGGACACCGAGTTAACCCCCGAGTCCGGTCATCTTGCGCACCCTGCTGGAGACGACGACAACGATGCAAACAAGGAACCGACCGACGGACCTGGTGGCACGGCTCTGACTGGACACGCTACTACTCAAGCGACGCTCGACGCTCTGGCGGCCATCAGTATTTCTCCCAACGAAAGCGCCGGTCCCTCCGCCAGTGCTCCCATGGGTGGCAACGGACCTGTCGGTGCTTCCAGTGCTGCAGCTACCGCAGCCAACGCTCAAGGCGGCGGCGGCGGCGGCGGTGGTGGTGGTGGTGGCGGTGGTGGCGGCGTAGGGGCTACTGGAGGACACGTACCTATCAACCCCGACAACCCACTCAAGCGATCTGCACCGGACGACTCAGACGACGAGGAGCACGCAGGCGATGCGCACGTATCGAAGAAGGCCAAACGCGCGCCTGCAAACACCGAGCCATCGGCGCAAGCAGGCCCAGGATCGTCTACGCAGGCCGCTAGAGGTCAGGCTGCGTCAACGCGGGGGAAACGCAAGATGCTGGTTATGCCGCCGAGCACGCGTACGTTGCGCTCTAAGACGAAGAAG
Source organism: Pleurotus ostreatus/Saccharomyces cerevisiae fusant (assembly GCA_024196135.1). Taxonomy (NCBI): domain Eukaryota; kingdom Fungi; species Pleurotus ostreatus/Saccharomyces cerevisiae fusant. The sequence continues at coordinate 10,213 of JAMQCK010001187.1, read as the reverse complement.
GCTCCCAAGAAGGGGTAGAGTAGTTGGCTCCCCTTTGTGATGGCTCTCGTTGATCGAGATAGCTGCAGTGCAGAGCTGGCTCGTGTATTTATTGGCGTGTTACAGTGTGTCATGATGATGTATTTATTTGGTGTAGAACCAGGATTGTTCTGTCACCATGTTCTCTGCGATGCGTGTACACCCAACAACAAAGGCATTGCCCTACCAAGATCTGCGTCCTGAACGTTGAGTTGTCTGAGCGTCTTGAACTCTGAACTGTTCGGAATATTCCCGTCGGGGCCGCTGCCCGGCCCGCCGTGTGCCGCTCGCCGATCATCCTTGCTTCACCCCACCACGGGCGCTTATTGGCGTCGAGGATGCCAGCGAGCAGCCCAAGAACAGGTGGATGAATTTCGCCTATGCACCTGCACAGACCGAGCAGAGGTCTTGCTGGCTGCCTCAATGGAACATGTCTGCTGGGACACACGAGAGTTGGGCGCGTTGAAAGGACGCGTTCCTATACCCTACTCGGTGAGTAGTGATTTTTCCTTCCCACCCTTCGCGATATCTCACACCGCACGAAGCAATCAATCGGCCCGAAGTGCGATCTCCTCGCGCTCTGAGACCATGCCATCCTCCTGTTGCCCTCACGCACCCCACCCCATCCATAGCCTCAAGGTACATCTCGTCTAGCATCCCCCGCCAGTTTGACGACCTCAACAACGACACACTCGTCAACCTCGTCTCCCTTCATCACTATGAAGCCGCTCAACGCCTTCACGACCACCTCGTCGCCTCCGGCATCACCACACAGCCCCACCCTATCTACGTCGACGCCGCCCTTGCTGCCCTCGAGCGTCCCTCTCACACGGACCGCATCAACCTCTTCTCGACATGGTTTAGGCTGATACCGGATGCCCATGTGTCTCTCCTCCCTTCATCTCCTTCCGACGATGCCGCCACCTCTCCCGCCGCTTCGAAAGAGGCCTCCCACACAAGTCAAGTCGTCGACCTCCGCCCCATCCACAACGCCCTCCTGCACACCGGCACCCCCGCGAACAACCTCCCTCTCATATCCCGCTTCGCCGCTCTGGCCGCGGAGAAGGGCTACACTATTCCTCAGCTTGCGTCTAACAGCGAGCAAGTCGCGTACGCCCGCATCTGGCCCGACATCCTCGCCCTCCTCATCTCGCACGCCCCGCCCGCGCTCGCCACCAAGATCATGGTCGAGCACGAGTTCGCGGTGGGCGCGTACGTGGCACGTATGGGCAAGGCGCACGCACCGGCGGAGCGCGCGAGGCTGAGGGAGCAGTCGGTGCGCGCGTGTTTGCATGCTGCGAGGCTGAGAGGTGATGTCAAGGGGGTGGGAAGCAAAGGAAGCCAAGCAGACATCAAAGGGAAGCGGACGGACTGGTCGACCGCCGACGCTGGGTGGCTCGACGCGGCTGCCGCGCTCTTGCGCACCGCGGACGGTCTCAAGCTCGACAGGCGGCTCTTCGACATCGTCATCGACGCGCATGCCTCGCGCGGCGTATCCGACCCGTCCCAAAGAGCTGCTCAGGACGACTCGTCTACGTCGACTGCCACCCTCTCCGCCCTCCGCACCGCGCGCGCCACCCATGGTTGCAAGCAGCGAACAGAGACGCGCCTCGCCCTACCCGGCGACCTCCCGATGCAGCTGCGCGAGGTGCGCGCGGCGATCCGGGCGCGGGTGCTGCATACGTATCTGGACGTGAATGATGTTCTGGTGAGGTTGTATCGGGAGCGGTCTTCGTCTGGCCCTCGCACTTCGACCTCGGCTCGCAACGGCGCTTCTTCCCCACCGAAATCGCGTGCCTTGTCCTCCCCTATCACCATTCCAGCTCACAGCCGCCTCCTTGCCCTCCTCCGCCGGCGGGCCCTGGCCCACAGCGATGGCACAGCCCTCACTTGGCTAGTCGCCGAGCTTTACCTCTGTCGTAATATGATGGATGGGCGGCGCGCGCTGGGGATCTTCCTGGGGAACTTCACGATGGAGGGCTTCGGTGAGGAGGCGAGAGGGTTGATCAAGGAGGTAGCGAGGGTGCATGGGATTAAGAAAGATGACGCGAAGGTTGAGGGTAAGGTGGAAAGCCACAAGAAGATGGTCGAAGGGCGTAAACGCCCACTTCCACCTCCGTTTATTCCAGGCGCCGACCCTGCGGTCTCAAATGTTTCGACGTCTGGTCTCTCCCCTCAAACGTCTACCGCCGCAGCTTCGCAAACCACCGCGGCCCTGTCGGCGCCCATCGGCCTCCCGCTACACCACCATTGGCTCATCTGGCACGCGCTGACGCTCCTCGCGTGGAAGCATCCACCTCGACTGCGTCGGCTGCTGGATGCGTACGAGGCATCTGTCATTCGCTCGGAGGCGGAGACCCACGACGGTGCTTCTCAAGCGGTCGTACGCCCGCACAGCTCAGAAGCACTGGCCGCTGGCGGCGCGCGGCAGGTACTGCTTGGGCTCATGAGCGGGTTCGCGAGGCATGGCTTAGCGCGCTCCGGCTCTGCGATGCACAGCGGACGCGGGCGCGGGAAAGGCGATTCGAGCGAGCAAAGCACCTCTCTCGCTGACCTTCGTCGTGTATGGCGACTTATGGAGCGCCTGAAGATTATTCCCCGTCGTGCTCACTACGAAATCCTCGCCAAAAGTGTCGCGTTAGCGGGTGAGGGCAGTGAGAGGGGTGGCGCCCCCTCGCAAAGTGCCCACGATCCTCCACTCTCAGTTGGCGTCTCTGCTGCCCTCGACATACTCGAGCACATTCCGCATCCCGAGTCGTACGCGGCGGTCATCGACGCGTTGTTGGATCGTGGTATGGTGGGTGCGGGGTGGAAAGTAAGGGAGGCGATGGAAGGCAGGTTCGGGAAGGACGTGATGGGTCGACGAAGCTCTCGTTTGCTGGCGACGATGACACGGTTGGAGAGGATGACGGAGGAAAAGGTGGCCTCGTTTGCTGCGCAGCGGAAGAGACATACGGGTGGGATGAAGGCGAGGACGAAGGCGGAGGGAGGGTTAGGTAAACCACCTGTAGTCAATAAACCGTTACCATGAGCTCCCAGACTGCCTATACGGTCAAGCCCAGGGAAAGGGGTATGAGAATACCCATTATTGAAAGGGAAAAACTGGGCAAAAGAAATATCAGAGCCTCGAAGATGTGACATCGGCGTTTGCCGCGTCCCAAAATCCGCGGAGTTCCCGACGCGCGCGCCGGCCCGCCGATCGTGACGTCCATCAGCGTGCGCCGCGGGGGCGGGCGAGGGTGGACTCTGCACCGCCTCTTGCATTGCGGGAGATTACCCGCAAGACTTCTTGGCTTCGCCTTCCTTCCTTGTTCTCCGTGGTGGCTGCGGACGAAGCCCTCTGCTGTGGACGAGCGATATCTCCCGAGGCGAGATAACTCCTGCTCGACGTCGTCGACAGCCTGCCGCGTACCGATCGACTTCATTGTTCAAGTTCGCGACTGCTTGCCATTCCCTCAACTGCTCGATCTGTTTCCCCATTGCCGACACTTGAAGACAGCTCCGGGAACACCCACACCTCCGTCAACTGCTAGCGACGCGCGACCCCGTGAATCAGAAACGACCACGCCTCCGTAGGGGATCATCCTACCTGCTTCGATCGCCCAGCACTGCTGTACTTCCTCCCGATCTCTCACTTCTCTCCCTCTTCCCTTACTACTCCCTATCTTACCCACCATGTCCGCCCCACCTAACTTCGCCCCTACCGCGGACGAGCTCGCCCTCGCCGACCGCATTCTCACCGTCGCCAACGACGCACAGAACTCCGCAGATCCCACCACCCTTTCCTACTCCCCAACCCTCTCTGGGGATACCGCTGTCGCCATGTTCTCCAAGGCTGAGGGCATACCGCCCGAAGTCTTGTTCCGCATCTGGGAGATAGTGGACGAAGGCGGACATGGGAGGCTGTCGCGAAACGGCGTGGCGGCTGCTGTGAGGTTGCTGGGGTGGGCGCAAGCCCCGGTGGAGGTGGCGAAGGAGACTTTGGCGCAGGGTAAGTGGTTCCTGCTGATCACGGAGACTTGTGAGGTTGCGAGGAGATTCTTGTCCCGGAGGGTTGGATGGGGTCGCAATGCTACGGATGAAATAGGCGACTGACCCTCTATCTCCTTCTAGCTGGTCCCCTACCTCGCTTCGCCATCCCGGAGCTCACACCCGCAATAAGTGAGCTGCCGCCCTTCACTCCCCAGAAGCGGAGCAAGTACCTCCATATCTTCAGGATTGCTGGTGCGACGGATGGGATTATAGATGGTAAGTAGAGCCCTCGGTGACCAAATTGGACTCGTCGCATGGAGGGGGCTGATGGGCTGGTCTCTGTAGGCAATAAAGCCCAGGAATTCCTCAACAAGTCGAATTTGCCGGTCGCGAGGCTTTCGCAGATCTGGTGCGTATTACTCCCTACATAACGTCTCATCCCGGCTCCCTTTCTCTGAAACTGCAATGGCCTTCGTCGATTAACATCCTTAACTAGGGCCCTCGCCGACCTCCAGCGCCGCGGCTTCCTCGATGGCGCCGACTTCGCCGTCGCGATGTACCTCACGCAGAATCTCATGTCGAAGAAGATGGATGTCTTACCATCTGCGCTACCCGACGAGATCTATGCATTTGCGAGGGAAGGGCTGAGGATACAAACCCTGCAAACTCAAGACCTTCCGCCCATTCCCGCCAACGAGCAGCCGGCTTCACTCACTTCACCAACCTCGCCGACAGCTAGGCTATGTTCGCCGACGTCCCCTAACTCTCCAACATCCCCGAGATCACCTCGGGAGAGGATCCCCATGCCCATACCGGAGCTATCCTTGCCGCCGACGTCGCCGGTGGGTGAGGCTGCAAGTACGCCTATGCTCTCTCCCGGAATGCCGTTCAGCTCGTCTCCCACTGCGTCTCCATCCCGGCTCTCTCGCGCCGGCTCGCCATCGAGGCTGTCGCCTGCAGACCTACCCTTGCCTGTGTCACCGTCTGCGCCTGCGATGCAACTATCTGCACCTACGACTCAACTGTCTGTGCCCGATGGAGGTCCTCGCCGACGCGCGAACTCTGCGGCGAGTTCCTCGACATCGGCAACAGCAGGACATAACAATGGCACGATGGAAGGTCCTTCGAACCCGTCCGCGCGCACCGCGCGCACCATGCCTACGCGGAGAAACAAGTTGAGGAGCAAGTCGATGTATATGCCTAACGGGCCCGTCGCCGCCTTTGGCTCGCAGAATGTCGGGCCCACATCGCCTAACGGTAGCCTCGCACCGTCCAATGGTAGGCTCGCGCCGCCCAATGAGGACGACGAACCTCGCAAGCCTGCTCGGCAGCCGCTCATGCATATGTCGAGTGTGCCGGCGGACTTGATGCATACCTCGCGCGAGCTCATGCAGCGGCCGATGGAGTTGTACAACTCTTCTCGAGAGCTGTACCAGAACTCGCGCGATATGCTGGCGCCGGGGAAGACGAAGAAGCGAAGGGAGGACGTAGAGAGGCGGTTGGAGGAGGCAGAGAGGCGGGCGGCGGACGCCGAGGCTGAACGCCGGATGCTTCAGCTGCTCATGGAGTCGATGCGCACGGACCTGGATCGGCTGAGAGGCGCGGCGGAGGAGTTGGGCATTCACAAGACCATCATTGCGGATCTGACGAACGAGAACGAGAGGCTGAAGGGGCAATTGCGGGACGCGCGCGCAGGGGCGTCCTCTTCGACAAACGGCACCTTCACGACCCTCGAGCAAGAGAACGCCGCCCTCCGCCGGACGGTCGCCGACCAAGAGGAGACCCTCCGCGCCTTCCAGGCCGCCGACTCCGCGGACACCTCGATCGCGCAGGTGCAGGCGGCACTGGCCCGCGAGAACGAGGCGCTGCGCCACTCGCGCGACGAGCGCGTCGCGCGGCTGCAGGAGGAGCTCGCCGCGCTGCGCTCGGAGCGCGACGCGGACCGGCGGCTCGTGCAGGGCACGCTGGACGAGGGCGAGCGGCTGCGGGCGGAGAGCGAGCGGGTGCAGGCGGAGAGCGCGCGGGTGCAGGCGGAGGGGGCGCGGGTGCAGGAGGAGCTGGCGGCGCTGAGGGCGAGGGCGGAGGCGGCGGAGCGGGAGGCGGGGGAGGTGAGGGTGAGGCTGGAGGCGGTGCAGAGGGAGAACGAGAGGCTGGCGAGTAGGGCGCATGTGGGCGGTGGGCCTGGGCATGATGAGGTAGATGCGCCGCCGCCGGCGTATACGTTGGTGGCGGAGGAGGCGGTGGCGTGAAGGACAGTGCGTAATTTATTTGGACACGAACTTCGGTGCTGTCGATGCTTCGAACTCTGCTATCCTCGATCTATGTACTGATTTTTACCAAGTGGACCTTGTACAGTAGCGCTGGATAAGCCGTATCTCTAGAACCGATGTTGAGCGAGAAAACGAACCTCAACCGTGGACTACGTCCCGAGTCACCTGCCGTCCGGCAATGGCCGAATCAGATACCTGCGAACTTCGAAGCGTCCATGGTTTCCTCCAGACCGTCATCTGCAGCCTCCGCCCGGCGCCTTCATAATGGCCCTGTCTCGCTCCTCGGAAATGATAGAACTCTACCGTGCTATCGTGAGGGGGCAAGCCGAGCGCTGGCCACCGATAGCCAACAGGATAATCACGCTGCTTGCACCCGACGATGCGTTCCCAGAGCTTCTGATCGATCCTCTGGCGCTGGCCCCGCACCAGCGTCTGTACGACGATCCTACGATGACTGCGGCTATGAAAGCGCTCATCGCCATCTTCGGGGCAGCTCACTTCCCGCGGAACCATCCTGCTCTTGCAGCCCAACTTCGTGAGCCAGCCGTGCAGTACATCCGTCGCTGGTGGTCCACCCTTGTTCGCTGGCTTGATTTTATTCAACCCAAGCAGCGATGCGTCATCTTCAGCTATGAGTTCGCCAAGGTGCTCATGATTGCCTATGACCCTCTCACCCGTTACAAAGCCTCGTTCCTCGACCTGATGGAGCAGACGCCGCAGGTGGTCAGCTTGCTCTTCGATCTCTGGCTGCACCTTCCCATGTATTCCCAAACGTTCGACCGGCTCAGCGACAAAGCCACGCGCGTATTCGGCGAGATCTTCAAAGCCGTCATGAGCCTTGTCTCAGACGACAACCAGCAGTCTCGCTCTTGGATAACAGAGGCGTTGCTGGTCACTAGAATGCGCCCGAGACGCCTGTACAGGCAGGTCGTGGAGAACGTGGAGACCCCAGCAGGATTCCCTGGCCCCCGGGTCACCGAGGTCGGTGACCTGCCGCTTTGGGCAGGCCGGTGGGTCACCGACGCCGGTGACCGCGTCCGGGCGGCCTCCTTCCCAATAAGGAAGGGAGCTCCTTCGCCCTATTTGGACGCCTGCGGGGCGAGCGAGACCTTCTACCTTCACCATAGACTGTAAATACTGCCCTGTGCACTGTATATCTTGCGCATAGACCCAAGAAGTAGGCTTGGAGTGATGGAAACAGCCATTTTTTGGGCTGGTGATGAAGTCCGGCTTTTGCATAGCTGGCAAAGGTGGGATAGCACAAAATGCGTATATAGTAGTAATCCATATAGTACATACTAGCATATGCTGTAGTGCTTGACCCCTGCAGGCCGCACCGTCTACGCAGGATGGGCCAAAAGCTCGCGCCGCGCCCGGGCGGTGGCGTGGGAAATTCACGGGATCTGCCGGAAATGAGTTGAACTGCCCGCGGTGGGCGCTCTAGAGCGGTACAGACTCAGAGCAGAGGCTAGTAGAGCTCGCAAGATAGTAACGTACTGGTACTGTATTTAATACTGGCGCCTAGCAACCGCTTTCCATCGAATTCCGATATTTTGGAGGGATCAGGAATCTCGGACCATTTGCCAACTTCTGAACGTCTAGAGGGACTTATAATGTTCAAAATAGGTAGAAAACGCAGGAAGGGTATAGAGGGGGGAGTGAAAGTAGAGACAGGGTACGTGGATTGGCTACAACTCTATATGGCCCATGTTTTTCTGTTGTCCTTCCTGCTCTTATTCTGCCTGTTGCATTGCCATTCCTGCCTCCACTCCTTTGCACTTCGTACACGCGAGTAAAACTAGAGCGTACTGTATCGCTTGACGGGCGAATTTCGAGCGGCCGCCCCCGCAGCGGCCGGTTGATGGGCTTGAACACTGATTAGCGTGATTTATACGATTGAGGAGACGGTGCGGGCACACCACAGGACGAGAGCGTGTCTGCATGCTGGGCAGTACACGCATAGAGGAGGGGAAAGGTAGGGGGGCGTCTAGCAGGGCGCGAAGGGGTGGTTTCGCGCGAGGGAGACGCGTCGACGCGCGCGTCGCGTCACGCTCCGCCGCGGCAAAAGGAGGCCGATCGGTCGTGATCGACGGCGCTCGATGGGGGCGGCGGGACCTTTTCTCAGAGACCCGCCCTGCGAGAGGTCGGAGACCCGAGCGAGGCCGGGAGGGGGCCGGCGGGAGCAAACGCCGCGGCCGAGCGCGCGGTGGCGGGAGGAGGGCGCTGACGCGGCACGTGTTTGATGCCGCGCCGAGTTGCCGAGCGCCCCGATCGGAGCGACCTGGGGGGGGCGGGTCACCGGAATCCGCCTGAGAACATACGACTATGCAGAGATGCGGAAGGAGCGCTGGTAGCAAACGCGTGCCGGGATCACTTCCGCGCCATGGCATCATTTGTTCGGAATGCTTTGACCATACCTCGTCATTCACGCGATACCATACGCATCCTCGTCGAGCTACTCGGGGAGCTCGAAGCACGCTCGAGCACTGATGAAGAGTCGGAGGAGGCCGTCCTAGAGGCATGCAACCTTCTTTTCCAGATATGGTATACGTCGGAAGATGATCGCTCGCTCCTACGGGCCCTACGGCTAGGCGTGCTGCCGAAGATGGTCTCCCTGAACGTCCAAACCGAGGGGGTGCTCATCAATATCTTGGCCTATGTCTTCAAACGCTCTATCTTCTTCCCCGTTGCTCGCCTTCTCGGAGACATGCATCCCGCCCCGCTGTTCCAATTCGCGCGAATGGACAGCATGGTGGACGGTGCCAAGCTGGATCAGGAATACACTGGACGATATATGCTTGCGCGAACGCTTGCGCACATTAACATGTGTGTCAACGGCAACCTCGAGGTATGATGTTATGCACAAACTATCAAAGCACCTGCTAAAGATGACTGTTTTCCAGTGTAAACACACTGACAGGCAAGTTCGTATGAAGATTTGTCCTTGCTCCACCGTCAAATATTGCTCGCGAGCATGCCAAAGAGCGCACTGGTCCAGACATAGACCAAAGTGCCGCGAATATGCCTTCAGATCACTTCCTGGTAGGTCCACTGCTCAGGCAAGGCATTGCTGACTCACATCTTGCTTAGGCTCAGCCTGGCTGAAACGCATTGAGATTCAGTTCGCTGCAATCTTCACTGTTGACTTTCTCCAGCGAGTTGGCTCTGATGTCATGGCCGAGATCGACGCCGACATCGCGGCACATGCTGACTCTCCTGCTAAGCGAGTCTACTGGGTTCACGTGAGGTATCACCATGTCAATGGGATACAGCCGAGTTATAAAGTATTATCTGCTCCGAGTCGTTGCAGTACAGACATCGATGCGTCACAGTGGGGTGTAGCAATATTTGCTACTCTGGGAGATATACGGGGCGATTCGGCTATTATCCATAACGGCCTTGACACAGTCGCAGGCTTTCGAGCACTTTTGGGACACGAAGTATGAACATTTGAAATGAGTCGCGAGACTTTCCTACATACAGTTCGATTTTCTGTAAAATACGGTACAGCATGTAGAAACGCGCCAATAGACCGTATTTGCACCAGGATATATTAGCGAATTTTGTACCGATTGCCCATAGAGAACAATGGGATCCGCGTGCAAAATGCGTTGATATATATCGGTGCAAATACGGTTTAATAAGAGTTATCTGTTTCAGACGCAGGAGAGGCATGTCCAATTTAGGTATGTGTATAGCTGTAGGTCCATGCAAATGATGGCACGTGACAAATACTCAGAAGCGATCATGCGCGCGTTGTTTCTGGACCTCCCCTTGTTAGAGCCCTGGACGCGACGCGCTGGCCGTTGTGCTCGCAGAACTTGAGGATAATTCCGTGCCAGAACGGTGGAGCAAGCATACGAAAGAACCTACGAAGCGACACGATCGACCACGGCGGAGTAATGGACGAACAGGTGAGTTCAGCTGAACGCGTTCGATGTTGCCAGCGCTTA
>JAMQCK010001186.1:0-11032 GCA_024196135.1 Pleurotus ostreatus/Saccharomyces cerevisiae fusant | reverse complement strand
TTACTTCCAGGTAGATGGCGTCAATATACGCATCGAACAGTTAGTATGTTCACAGCCCGAGCTCTGCGATGCTGTTAGCTACAAACTCGCACAACTAGTTAAGGCAGGAACACACCTTCCAACAAGCGGTTCCTCTCGTCCTCGGAAATGTTCGCGGTCGCTCGCCGCGCGAGAAGCTTTTCAGTCCGGTACTTCTCGTAGAGGACCTCCTTTGTGCGCGTCTTGAGTGGCTGTGATAGATTGTGGCATCAGTATTTCATCGCAAACCCATAATAAATTTACCCGCCTTCAAATGCGTAGACAACACCGCCGTGCGCATCATCGCAAAGTCACAGTGGCGCGGGTCCAGCACATCGATCACGCCCCACCGGTACTTGCGCACGAACACGCCCTTCAAATCCGCCGGCGGCGCACTCTGGTAACGACTCAGCCTCGAGACACCCCCAGGCGATATAGGCGCGCTCTCCTGCCCCTCCTCCGGCGAGCCCGGGGGCGCACCATTGGTCGCCGCGCGCCCCTGCCTGCTCACGCTGTGCCTCCTCGGCACGCCCCTCCGACTCGCCTCGGGCGCGATCAGCGCAAACGGCATCGCGGCGGCCAAATCCGCGTTCGCGACGACGCTGGCGGAGAAGCGCACGTTCGCGACGCTCTCGGGGTCCGCGGCGGGGCTCGGCTCGTCGTCGATGACGACGGAGCGCTCGCGCCGGGAGCGCGAGCGGTGGCGGCTGGGGCGGAGCTTGATGATGCCGCGAGATTGGCGCTCGGTGTCCTTGGTTGGGCTGGTGGCGGGGCTGGTAGGGGTGCTGGCCTGCTTGACGGGGCTGCCGGAGGGGGTGGCGGGGGAGGGTTGGCCGCTTGTGTCAGGGGTTTGCTCGGGCACGTCCTTAACTTCTTCACCGGTGGGGGCGGTCGAGTCACCATTCGCAAGCTCAGCGTGCCCGTTCTGTGCTTCCGCGTGGCCGTTGAGGGCCTCTGCATCATCATGCCCGTTGGTCTCTGCGTGACCATTCGCAGCGGGAGCCTCTGCCTTCGGGGTTCCCTCTTTAATCTCCTCGAATTGCGTCTTGCGCGCACTTGAAGGCGGCGTCGCCGTGGGCTCCGCATTCGGGCCAAACACACCGAAGCCCAACCCCGCTGCCAAAAGATCGTGACGAACGGCTTTCTTGACCGCGGCGAGATTCTCGTCCGTGAGTGAGTCTGCACGCGCAACGACGGGCAGAACGTTGCAGCGCGTAGATAGACGGCGAATAACGCGAATTTCCGCAGGGGAGAGGGACAAAGGCCCTTCGCTGCTGCCTTCGTCCTCGCTGTCATCGCCGGCCTCGGAGGACGTATCGGGGACGAGGTCAGGAGTTGTGGACGAGCCCTCCTGCGGGATGGAGGACTCGGGGCGGGTCTCCTTGGGGGTAATCTTCCGCTCCGAGGGCTTGACAGAGGAGGGGTCGATGAGGTAGATACAGCTAGCACAAAGATAAGCGCACACTCAAGCGAAGAATCATGACCACTCACAGGTGAATGTGCTGATCCCCTTTGTTCTGACGGACGACCTTGGACTCCTCGCTCATCGTATCCGCGTACTGCGCGTCGACGTACTTCATCACGCTGTTCACCTGGCGCTCCAGCTTGAGCTCACGCCCGGCCGAGAAGTCGAGACCGGGCGTGTCAATGACGGAGAGCAGAACACGGTCGAAGCGCGACTCGCATATCTCAACACAGGCGGTCTCGATGGCATTCGTGGTGCGCGGCGGGCCGCGAAGGAAACGGTCGAGCGCGGCGCGCTGGTCGTTCGTCGCCGCCGGAGAAAGGTCCGCAGTCTCCAGCAGGAGGCGCAGGAGGCTCGTCTTGCCGGTACCCACACCGCCAACAACCTAACGCGACGCCGATCAGCGTTGCTACACAGATCGACATCACAAGCCACACACCATCAGGTTGAACGTCGGCGGCAGGCGCGCGCGCCGCTGCGTGTACCGGTGCGACGGCGTCTGGCTGTGCACGGACTTGCGCAGCTCGAGCTTGTTCGGCTTCTCCGCCATGTACAGCGACGAGATCTTGCCCGAGGCGTCCGCGCCCGCGTCGGACTGCGACTGCGAGTTCGAGCGGAAGGGCTTGTGGAACGACACCGGCGGGTGCTCGCGGTTGTGCAGCGACGGGCGCACGCCGCCTGGGGACGGGGTCTGCATCCCCAGCTCCTGCTGCAGCACGCGCGCGTCGACGAGGTTCTCCGGCCATGGGATGCCCTGGCTGTTGAGCTCCGGGAGCGAGGGCGTCGCGCGGATGCCGGGCGGCGGCTCCGTGTCCTTCTTCGACGGCTTGCGGCGGAAGGAGGAGAACATGGTGATGGTCCTAGACTCTCACTGGGTGCTGGCGACGGTGGGTGAGAGGGGGAGGGGGTAAGGAGCGGAAAGCTGGGCAAGACTGCTCCAGCAGCCTGATGCGTGAAAGGCGCAAAGTTGGATCCAACAATGGACAGGCTATGTGACTGAGAAAGAAAGTGGCGGCAAAAGGGGAAGGGCTTTGTTGTGGTGATCGCGCACTTGGCGAATTCACCAACCAGGGCCGCCGTGTGAGAACTGGCTCGCGTGCATTTGAAATGAGTGTGCGCCTCGATGCTGATCGTGATGTTCGACTTTGAGGAGCTCATGTCGAGGGATGTGTTGAGGTCTTCAAAAGTAAAGGCAGCGGTTCCGTAGTGAGTAGGCTGCACTCGGCTAGGTCGAAGGTCAGTAAGGTGGACTCACTGGGTTTCGCGAAGTGCTTGACGGGTCTAGAAGCAACGAAAATGCAGCTCTTTTGCACTGGGCTGACGCTGTGACTTGCGCTTGAGTCTTGAGATAGTTCGCTCACAGCAAAGTTCGAACTCTTCTTCAGAGCCTGTGGAAGGCGATATTAAAGGCGGGGTGTCAATAATGTGACGCGCAAACGTCTAGAAAGTCAGCGAAAATACCGCTAGAGAATGAATAATCAGCACCACCGACGAACACTCCGAGCTTTGCTGGAAGATGGAAGTCGAGAGAGGTCAGCATGGAAGGTCGTCACAAAGTCATGACACAAGACGCGTCTGTCAGAGTCCGACCCGAATTACTTGCGCCACCCAAGGACGCATGGCACGCTAAATTGCTGCGGCAAACCAGGATATTTCCGAGTGGCTGGAGGATTGCGGGGGAGAATGGAAAGATAACAGGAGAGTTGTGTTTGGATGGATGGCGCAGCAAACATCGGTTCTCTAGCGGACTGTGCGGCGCAGGTGGCAGGTCAAGTGGCATTAATCATCAGATGAGGCTACGGCGTAGAGACGCATCTCAATCTTCCCTACGATGTGTACTGTCAATTCTAGCATGTTGCGTACTGAGTAGAGGTCAAGAACGCTTTTCCCGGGATTTTCGTGGCCGAGTCTAGTTGAATAGAAGTTGAACATGTCACGTGCAGTCCTTCGGAGATGTCCGATTCCGAGGCTTTGCGCCGCTCCAATACAAATTCGAGGAAAGCGGAGTGGCCAAGGAGTGCCGAGGGAAATGTAAAGGCCACTGAAAGGCCATCTCGAAGTCTCCAAAGACGTGCTAAAGGGGATCAGATCGTGCGCTGGGCGAGTCTGGACGATTGGGTCGGCCTCGGAGAAGAGAAAAGAAGAGATGGAAATTGTCCGAGGCTTGCTTCGATTGTGTGTCGTCGAGGCCAGGACCGAGGACGTTCGGAGGGGTCATAGCGCTGACGAAAGGCCATTGAGTTTGCTGTCTTTGGCCTTCATATCTATCTCGGCGTTATCATCCCCGCATCGCGTGGCGGCATCGAAACCGCGTCATCCATCGATCCGCCCGCCTGACGCGCCTCCCGTCCAATCCCGTGCCGCGCGGGAGCCTGGGCCCTCCGCCGCGCCGCGTATAAAACCACGACGCCGCCCCGTCGCCACCCATCTCCTCCTCCCCCATCGCGTCAGAAGAGGTGCGTGACGCCTGAGGTCGTTGAGATCGTTCCTGACATTGCCTGCAGCCACCTCCGCTCCTCTCACCCACTCACCACCAACCACCATGTGCTGCACAGCCCACACCCAGCCCTCCTCCACCCCCGCCTCCGCCAAGGCCACCACCGGCGACGCGGCACCCACGAACGCGAGCGCGCCCCAGTGCTGCCATTGCGGCTGGCGCGGCGCGCACGCTCCGGACTGCCCGTTCAAGTAGACGGCGCGCGAGCCTGGTCCGCGCGTGAGAGGTGCGCTTCCCCTCTCGCTGCTCTTTGACGCCCCCCGCTGACTCCCCCTGCAGCAGACCCTCCGCGCTATCACTCGGCACCCGCGCTTCGTCCCCGGCCTCCCGCGAATCCGTGCCCTCATCCATCATCATCTCATGATCGCAAGCTCACTCATCACGATTCCCCGCCTCCATCATCAGCATGTACCACCACCCCTGCCCATATCTATCGCCTGCATCGCGGCTCACACCGCGTATCGCCCGCGTATTGCACGCCCTCATCGCGTCTCGCACCCCGCCTGCCGCCCCCATCCGCCAATCTGCTACCCACGAGCAGCGCGCCGCATCCAGTGATTGCATGCCGATCCTGGCTTCTATCTGGACAGCCACCACTCGCGCCGCCGTATACCCCCGCAGAAGAAGATGGAGAAGCAGCAGAAGCCTCGGCTGGCAGCCGATGTGCGGATCCCTCATCACTTGGTGACCTTCATCGCGAAGTCCTTCAGCGCATGATCGCAGGCCTTCGCGAACTCGGCTACGAGCTCGACATCGCCCACCCCAGCTCGCCCGCACCAGCATCACGAAGCCTGCCCTCAGAGGCTTCTCCAAGCCTGCCCCTAGAGGCTACCCGCAGCGCCAGACGCAGCGAGCGCAGGCACGCACGCCCACGCACTGTACTTGTATATTTGTTCTCCTGTATCTATTGTGTATTTCTATCGCGTACGTGACTGGAAGTGCTATCAGTATCTGCTTGTCTCTGCTCCTTTGGTGTGATATCGTATGATGTGATTGAAGTCGTGGTCATCCTTCAAAGATCTTGCTGTCATCTTCCGTCCTCCGAGAACTTGTGGCTGTATGAAAGAAGTGGATGCCTCTTTGACGAAGATCAGAAAGCGATAAAGCGTGAATCATCTGCGCCAGGACCTGTGCTGAAAGACGGGGAGCCTGAAAGAAGCGACGCGAATGTTTGCGTGTGTTATGTGTGCACGTGGTCCATTCATGACCTTTCCGAAGTTCAAAGCCTTCCGCATGGAGTTGCTCGAGTGAGTAGCTTGACGCACCGATACGACGCAGTATCCAGCAAAAACAGAGATTCTTACCCTCTTGCGTGCACGCCTTGCGCTCAACTCGACCAGAACGTCCGATACTCAGCGGATGGCAGCGTCCGACACTCAGCGGATGGTAGCATCCGATACCCAGCAAATGGCAGCGTCCAATACTCAGCAGATGGCAGCATCCAATACCCAGCAAATGGCAACATACATTCCAACCAACAGGCTGTATACAAAATACAAAACAGGGGCAGCTATACGATCCAAAAGCAGCATTAGTGTATGCGCGTGCGATAAACAGAAGGGGGGAAGGGGGTGGGTGTTGGTGATAATGGGAAGATAGGCGCCTGTGAGAACACAAATGCGACAACGTAGCGCCAGTGAGAAAGTAAAAGTGGGACGCGGGAACACCAATGTGACATGAGAAACAAGTGTGGCACAGGACGACAGAAGAAGGAAAAAGGAAAAGGACTACACATGTCGTATGTCAACAAATAGATAGATACGTTGTATGTCTGACGAGCAGTTCTAAGTACACGGGGAGGCGGGAGGTGGGGAGGGGTGCACCGAAGTGCGTGAGGTAGTGCACCGAGGTGCGGAAAGTGGTGCGCCGGGGAGGGTGACACACCACGAATTTGTGAGGTAGCGCAACAGGGTAACGCGACCGCGGAGGGAGGAGGAAGGGTTGGGAGGGAAAGAGAAAGAGAAAAAAGAAAAGCACCACATCAGGATATACAAAGCACCGGCGCACCGAGCCAGCGAACGTGTCCAAAGTCCCCAAGAGAGAAGTAGGCTATAGCATAGGAGATATAACATCGCGGAGGAGCGCGTGGGCGCCACAAAGAGGGAGTCGCGCGCTTGACCCTCAGACTTGCGCGCCACCAAGTCAGGGCCCCACCCCGACCGGCGGCACCTCCGCGAGCGCGTTGATCGACACGTCGGTCTTCATTTTCTTCGGCGGGCGCATGGTGTCGAGGACGTCGATGGGGCGCTTGAGAGGATGTGGGGGAGAGTGGAGGCCGGAGAGCGGGCGGTGGTTGGCGTCATCGTCAGCTTGGGCCGGTGGGGAGCCAGACGCCTCGGTAGGCGCCTTCGACACGGTCCCCTTTCGCGGAGCCCGCTTCGCGCCGTTCGACTGTCGTCGATCGTTGGCGTAGTGACAGGGCAACGACTTGCGCGCGCAGCTGGAGCAGGACGGCATGCCACCGTCGCATTTTGTCTTGCGAGCTGGAATTCGCGTCAGCAATCTATCGTCGAAAGAATTCGTTGAATCACTCACATCGACAAAGGTCGCAGGCGACCACCTTCGGGCCTGACGACGTCAATCGCCCAGTCCCCGACTTGCCTGGCACAGTCGCCGCTCGCTTCCTCGCTGGCGGCGCCTGCATCTGCTCCCTCGAATCTGGCGGCCTTTGCTGCAGCTCGCGCTCGCGCATCCCCTGCTCCCCTCTCATCCCCTGCCCGGGCGCGTCCCTCACCATCGGCGACAAGCCGCCCACGCCCATCCCCCGCATCCCCGGCGCGGACCGCGTCTCCTGCGACGTCGGCGACCCCCGCGGCAGCAGCGTCTCGATATGCGGCAATTCATTGTCCGGGAACATGCTCCTCCCGGGCGGTCCCCGTGGCAGCGCGAATCCGTTCTCCTGCATCTGCATCGGGTTGAAGCCCTTGCCGTCCTGCATCGAGGGCGGGAAGCCCTTGTCGCTGCGCGCAAGGGCGGTGATGGGCGGCAGCGTCGGCCCGTCGTACGCGTTGTGCGGGCTGTGGTCGTACGCGTGCTGCTGCTGCTGCTCCGCGGCGTTCGACGCCCTCCGCTCGGCGGCGTTGCTCGCCCTCCGCGCCGGGTGCTGTTGATCCGCGGCGTTGGATTGCCTTCGGGATGGTGGCGCTCCGGGTGACAGCTGGATCTGTTTGTTGTCAAGGTCGCCTGATGGCTCGCCCATAACTGGCGCCTCGCCCAACACGGATGGCTCTCCCACGCTATCGCTGTCGCTCAGCTCGTCTGCCGCCTTGGGACGCCCCGACCGCCGCCGCTGCGTCGCGCTGTACTCGCAAGTGTGCGACCGCTTCTCGCACTGGCCGCATCCTGGACGCGCACCATCGCATTTGAGTTTTCGGGCTGCAGAAAAAAATGCAGGAAAATCCAGAATGGAAGGGAAGGGATCGTCAGTAAAACAGCGCCCATACAGCAAGACAAAACGGACGGACATCGGCAGAAGTTGCACGCAATCGTGATCTTCCTCGGCTTCGAGCGAAGGTGTCCACCTATTCAAACAATCCCATTCAGCCGAAAACTCAAAAGCCGCGGGCGAAACAGAATACGCACGGCTCTCCGTCTTCGTCGACGGCCCAGGAACTGCATCTGCCAGCGCGCGCGCAGTAGGCAGCGAGTCTGACAACGAGCGCGCGGGCAGATGCACATCCTCTACCGTGCGCCCGACGTCGACCATCGACGCATGATGCGCCAAGGGCGGCTGTGCAACCGCCCCCGTATTCACCGCCAGTGCCGGCCTGCTGCCCGCGGGCGGTGGTGGTGGCGCTATCGGATTTGCGTGCACCGACCTTCGGTAGTTCGCCACGTTCTGCTTGAAGAGGTAATCGCGCGTGTATTTCCGCAGCGTCTGTGGCGCCGGCGCGAGCGGTCGTCAGCACGATAGCTCGCCGCTAGAACCCGCGTGGCCGACGTACCTCCATGTGGTGGAACATCGCGGCTCGGAGCGCCATGAAATCGCAGTGCTTGTGATCCAGGACGTCGAGGTAGCCCCAACGGTACGCGCGCACGTACTTGCCTGCCAACAGCTTTGGCCGCGACAGCAGTGAGGGCATATATTGGCCCATGAGCTCATGACGAGACGGCGGCACACGCTGTACGCCATCGCTATGGGCGTAAATATCAGGAGAAATTAGCGCGTACGGCAGTCGCGGGATTGGCGTTGGTGGTGACGCCCGCGACGAGGCGATAATTTCCGGCTGGAGTGCGTCGGCTGCCGCAGCAGTGTCTTGCGCTGCATATTCGTCGAAGATACCGAAGCCAATACCCGCGTCGGCGAGATCTTTGCGGACAGCGGCCTTGATGGTCGCCAGTCGCGCGTTTGAGAGTACATCTGCGCGCGAGATGACAGGCAAGACATTGACGCGCGTTGAGAGGCTCTTGATAGCGAGAATATCGCCGTGAGGTAGAGAGGGACGCGCGGGCAGCGGACTCCCTCCCGACGGGTCGAGAAGTACCGCATCAGGCTCCAGCTGTGGGAATCCTGGTCTGCACGCCCTCGAGGCAGCGGCTGGCGGCACAATGAGGTCGGGGTCGAGGAAATAAATACATCTGTGGCGTCGCGGAACAATAAAAATGAGTCACCGGCGAACAGCGAGAGGCGGCAGGCGTGCTCACAGATGAATAAACTGATCGCCGCTGGCCGCCCGCCTAGCATCGCGCTGCGGAACCCGCATCAGCTCCCCCGCGCGCACCCGGGCACAGGCACTGCCACTCACGTCTTCCACAGCATCCGCGAACCGGGCGTCGATGAAGCGCACGATGTCCGCGAGCACGCGCTCGGCTGCTGGGGTGTCGCGCGCGTCGAGGGCGGGGGTGTCAACGAGGCCGAGCGCGATCGGTGGGGCGCCCGTTTCGGGCTCGACGTCGAGGGTGGCGACGCGCAGCTGGGTCGTCGGCGCGGCGCAGGTCTGGACGAACTTGGCCAGATGGGCCACCTGGTCCTGGGTGGTGCCGGACGCGATCTCGCTCGTGTCCGCGAGCAGGCGGAGGAAGGACGACTTGCCTGCGGGGGGTGAGGCGGGGGGCGCGCGGGGAAGAGGGGTAGCTCACCCCCTGAGCATCCTGCGACGAGGAGATTGAATTCTGGGCGTTGGGAGGCTGGGGACGTGAGGAATCGGGCGCGGAGAGGGGAGGGGGGCGTACCGAGATTGGCGGGCGGGGAGAGGTCGAGATGGTTACCGGCGAGGGCAGCGATGGCGGGGAGGGAGGGGCGGTCGCGGATGTGGCGGTCGTCGAGCATGGCGTCGGGCGTGCTGGGGGCGCATTCACTTCACGCTGCGCTCCGTCCGGCGAGATGGGCGGTCGGGAAAAGAGACGGCCTGCGCATGGGCGCGGAGGAAACGGATAGCTAGCATTCGGCCGGCATCAATCCATCAACCTCCGACGCCGTGAGACGCAGATTCTCATCATTGAGTGCGCCGCCCCGTCTCCGTCCAGGTACTCCCCGCAGACCGCTTACTCCGTCGATACACATTATATTCGCTACAGTACGCAATTATGAAGGCAGTTACTGGGAGACTTATAAGGAGGCAGCTACTAGGAATAATCTTCAATAAGCTAGACACCCGCACACAGCCGCACTCCGGACGACAGCTAGCGACGGCAGCGAACGCCCCGTCCCCGATAGGCGGCTCGGGTATGAAACGGTCCGCCCGGCGCAGGCGACCGCGGCGAACCCCCGGCGCGCTACATGCGCTCCCGAGGGCCACCATCGTGCCCGCACACCAGTCGCAGAAGAGGGTCGGAAGGAGAGACGCTAGCCAAGCGCGCGCAGCTGGCTAGCAACCGGGATACGTAACACAAGAACCTCGGAACCTGACAAATCCACCCGCCCCGCGGACACGCCAGATGAGCGGTCATGGGGGCGGCGGCTGGGAATTCAAGGCACGCTGCACCGTGGCCTGCTCTCCGCCGTGTGCGCCCGGACGCCCCGCCGACGACCTCCCAGAGCACCGTGCTCCCAGCCAGCTCGGCCTGGACGCGCGGAGAGCAAGCGCGCCCCCGACGCCACCCTGCTACCGCCCTCGCCATTCGTCCGGCCGCTCCGTCTCCTCGTCTTCCTCCGGTTCCTCCGCATAGCTCGGGCGCGTGGGAGTCCGAACGCTTCTTCGCGCGGCAGGCGTCATGGGTGGCGGCCCCGTTATCGGCGGCGGACCTGGCGGTCCCGGCGGCAGCGGTGGCCCTCCGTGAGGTGGCATATATGCGCTACTCGGTGGGTACCCATAGGTATAGGACGACGGCGGGAGGATGCTGCCTGCGTACGCGGAGGTCGCGGTGGTGTGGCTCGACGACGAAGACGAAGAGCGAGCGATATCCCTCTCCATCGCGGTCGCCTCCGCCTTCCTTCGCGCCTTTTCTGCCTTCGAAATCTTGCCGGGCCCACGCCGACGGGGCGACGACCGATACGTGCACACATTGCTGCGCGACTGGCAGTTGCCGCAAACGGGCTTGACCCCATCACAGCGGAGCTTGCGACCTGTTCACGCGCCAAAGCTCAATCTCATCTTCGCGAACGCTAATCGTGAGAGCTCACCTCGACAAAAGTCGCACGCGATCTCGGTTTTTCTCGTCTGCGTCTTGCGCGGTTCGGTGCTTCTGGGTCGTTTTTGAGGCGGAGGTTCCATTTCTTCATCTGGGCGAGAGCGACTTGGGTACACGGATTGCGAGGAAGAGGGGACTGGGGTATAACTCTCGTGCCGGCTGGGATCCATCGGCCTGCTTCGCTCCTCGTAGCGACGCTCCTCATAACGAGGTTCGTCGTAGCGGTGGGGCGGCTGTTCGGGAGGAAGATAATATGGGGCGTATGGGTCCGGCGAGTAGTGGGGCAGTTCAGAAGGAGGAGGCAGGGGGCGATACTGGTGTTCTACATCTTGATATTGTCTGTACGGTGGCTGCATTGAAGAAGAGGAAGAAGAAGGAGCTGAGAGAAAATTATCCGGCACGTCAACATGAAGCAAGATCCTCAAAGAACGCGCGTTACGTACCAGATTGGGGCGGGGGCATTGGGTACCGGGCAGGCTCTG